>JAYKAV010000133.1:29798-60570 GCA_035582835.1 Phoebastria nigripes
TTGGTTTTTTTTTTACAACCAATAACACCAGAAGATTTTTGATCCACAGCATGACATGCTCAGAACTCTATCTTATTACTTTTTTGTACAGTAAAATTTTATGTTCATGAAAGTCTTAATTCAGTTCTCAGTAGATATTATTCAGAGATTTCTGCATAAGTTATACTTTWCCCACACCTTTCCTTTTTACTTCTGACATCTGGAAATACTTATAAGTTTCTTTAACATCCACTCATCTGTTAGCAGAGATGCAGAAAGACCATTAGGGCACAGAGAAGACTGTGAAAGAAGTGTTTGTTCTTTGGGGAAAAAAATGTAAGYAGGGAAAGAAATACATCATCAGCTCTTACTTTGCCCTCTTGGTCTGTATCCTTAAGCTAAAATCGTCCCTTAAACATACAGCCTGAGCACCTTCAGTGGGCAAGCAGGTACTCTCTGAGAGAGAAAGTTTACTTCATTTGCACAGCATGGATTGGCAGCAGACCCATTTCACTGCTGCTACAGCATCCAAGCGGTTAGAGTAGTTCCCTGTGCAAGAAATCAAAGGGAAAAGATATACCCCTACAGAATATGCCCCAAAGCTTGTCTAGCACACAGCATGGAAGGAAAGCCCCAGAAAAGTTGCAAACACAGCAAGGCTAATAACTATGTTCTATATTTAGCCCTGTAGTCTTATGCTTTGCATAAGCTATGTTACCCTAAGGAAACTATGGGAAGACCTGCGACTCAGATATAGCTGACTGATAAAGCTCCTTGTCATCATTCCTTGCTTTTAGAAGCATACTGTTTATTTGGCATATATAGTAGCAATGGCTACACAGGGCAGGCTCAGATGAACAGAGCAAAAGCCATAGGCTTCGTCCCTTCTTCTTCCTTCCCTATGGCATTCACAATCTGCTTTCAGAGCAGCACCCCTGCAATGAGGAGAAGCGAGTAATTAAGCCAAAAAAGTGCATTTGGAAATTATTTCCTCTTGTCCCCATGCACAGTCACATGTATCTACACTCAGATCTGGCCCCTAGCTAAAATCTGTGCCTGAAGATCTTGACTGATCCCCTCACAAAAAGATTTGATTCATTACTGGATTAAGATTTTTTTTTTTTTTTTTTTTTACTGATAAGGAATTTAGTAACACACCTTCCTCTCTGCTTTCTCTACAGGAACTCAGATAAGTGCCCCTCTCCATAGATGTCATTCATTTAAGAGATCAAAAGGTATGCTTCTTACAAACGTGTGTGACAGTTACCCTGAATAGGATGTAACACAAGGTTATTTATAGAAAGCTACTGGAATCAGCTACTTCTGCAAGATTTACTACCAAGGTGAACTCCTTCAGCCTGCTCCAGATGCAATGTAAGTCCTAACCCTCACTTAACCAGTGTAAAAGCAGGTCAAGAAAAGAGAGTGAATGTTCACAGCTATATTTTTCCTTTACCATGCAATGTTCTCTGTGAAGTCTTAAAATACGGTTGAATGAGCAGAAAGACTTACAACAAATACCAGAATCCCATCTCTTCACAGCAAGAGCCTCTTTAAGAGTGTCCATTCAGAGGGATTCTGCTGATGGATCAAACCTGCCCACATTACAAAAAAGGACATCAACAAGCATCTACCCTCTGTTAATTACAGCAAGTGTTTTTCATTTTCCTTTAGAACAATCGGATATTTCGTTCAAGGTACATGCTTGTTTTTTCATCACAGAAAAGTCCTTTTTAATCAACATTCTCAAAATAATTCTATCAGTCATTTACTGCTCATTTATGCAAMATGAACAACTTCACCATTTAATCCCACATTAGGCTGATCCTTCTTCTGCACACCCTGAAATAAAGGAGTGGCTGAACTAATCTCCTGGGACCGCTTTCTGCCTACACAGACCTCTCCAGCTAGTTCTGCAAAATTCTGGGCCACTGCTTACCTCCTCCAGGGAGCCGGGATGATTATCTAACCCCTAAATCCTCACAGCCAAGCTCTAGCTTTGTGTACCATCCATAGCTAATTGTCTTCCTCCCTCTCCCATACCTCATTGTCCTGTTCACACGTACTTTTGGAGTCCTAACCATGCTTTATGTCACCTTAGCCTGCTGAACGCAAGAATTTCTAGAATTCTGCACCTTTTTTGGAAGTGTGGGACTTCAGACCCAGATGTCCATCTCTGGAATTTCATACTACAGATTTCATGTTGAGATATCTGAAGAGAAGAAGAATGAAGTTGTGCATTGGCACTGCATATGAAGGTTGTGAAAAAGAGGAACAGGCAGAGGAGAGAATGAGAAGATTGAATACCAAGTCTCTCTGGTGTCTGCAGTTCAGCTTTGAAAGTGCCTGTGTTACCTTCAATCTGTTGTGGCCCAGGGCCGGCTGTAACGTTCATAAGAAGAGGTGCAGCAGAGTGCCTTCAGTAGAATGCATGCTGTAAATAAAAACACTGATCTTAAAATAAAATTTTCTGGGCATGTGTTTATACGGTTAAAAAGTACAACACTAGTTAAAGTACTGCAATGCTGGGAAAATGTTACTATTTGACACAAAGTATGACAATTAGTCAAAGCTGCTGGTTTTGCAATCAATTTCAAATTATCACATGACTAATGCTGATGAATTGTAACACTTAAACATTTACTACTTCTAATTGACTTTAGTGAATTAATCACAGTTACATGGATCTACCCAGTCACAGGATGATGCCAGTGAGGATAATCCTTACTTAATTATTCTCTGTTACTGGAACAGGTTTGTGTTTCTATCATGTACGACTCTCATGGAGGGAGTCTTTAACAATAGATTTTTAATTTTCCACCTTATTTTCATTACTTTTTCTTTAAAAATTGTGGTGTATAATTCCTTTTCCTCTTATTTCTGCCAATTTATCTTTTGTGCTATTAAAAATAAAGAGAATTTTAAACAGAATAAGAATGACATATATTCCTCCCACTCTTCTTACCAAGTGATTTTTAAATTAGATTTCCCTGTTATACAAAAACAGCAGGCAACTTAGACAAAAATCTCTGGGAAAAAAACCGTAAGATTTAAACTATTTTATTAGTCTAAAAAATGTCAGGAATTAAAATTGGCTTATCCTACTCTCACCTATACTGCACATTCTCAGATACCCCTTAAACACTATGACGTAGGTGTCCTTGTTGAATTTAACATTAAACAACAGAATCATAAAAATTAGTCCATTTGCACAGAAATCCTAAAAGTTAATCACAATTTATGTTCCAAAATGGAAATAAACATTCATATGATTAATAGTCTTAATGACTGAAAAACATATCCTTTAGTTTCTGAATTGCTCTTTACCTGTAAGTTTCCTTTGACGGAGAAAGAAAATCTTAAAAGCAATTCAGACTATGTTTGCAACCACATTTCAGTGAGAAATGTCCACKTCTCAAAAGTTGGTTGTGCTCATGAAGACTTACAGACGTCCCAAGAAGGACGAACTCCAGGGTCACAGGATTCTTGAACACTCTACATTTTAGCCACAAACAGCAAAGTTATGTTAGAGGTCTGCTGGACAGATCAGACTTAGCAAAATCCACAGAGAGAGATTGAGATCTGGAGGCCCATCATTATTACCACAGCTACATCCTTAATCATCCAGGGCAACAAGTCACGCTGAACTCTTTCCTACAAGATGCTAAGATATTTATTCAAGCAGTCACAAACATCTCTCATTAAACTTTCATGTCAAACTACTTAAAAATAATCAATCTCACTTACATCAATCTCACTTTTTCTACCAGCTGCATTTACAATGACCACATGCTACCCCAGACAGGTTGCTACATTCCTTTTCATTCTCTGCAGCTTGCCAGAGCCTGGCTTTTCAGCTGCTATTTATTAACAGATGCTCACCTGTAACTTCTCTCTTGTCTCCTTAAGGAAGCTGCAAGTTCTTCCATAGTTAATGAAAATCAGTCAGACTGTTACCTCTTTCATGTACATAGAAAGCAGTTCTTCAGCCTAAAAAAAAAAAAAAAAAAAAAAAAAAAAAGATTTAATGGGGAAAATGATCTGCCAGCTCTTAAAACACATTTCCTAGAAAAAAAAATTTCTCTGATTTAACCTCCTTCCCAAGTATAAAAGTTGCTGCTTTAAACCACCAATCCCTTACTAAAGAGTTTCTACTGTAAAAACGGTGCCCAGTGAAAACGGTGTTCTTGCTCTTAATGTTCAACATAAGGCAGAAGCAGGCCTGTGGTAAACTGCTGAAGCTGATTATGGCATRTTTTGACATCAGTTCTCATTCTGAGTAATTCCATAAGATGAACATAGGAAGTATTCGCATATTTTCTTATTCTTCCTTTGAGCTTTTGGACTTTAAGTATTCCTCTTCCCAAGGTTTGTTTGCCCTCCAAGGAATAACTGTTTCATGATCCCACAGTTCAATCTAAAACTAAACAGGGCAGCTAGAGAAAGTAGTTAAAAGAAAAATCCTGAAGTGAGCTAGCCATAAACACAAACACAACATATTAATGGCCAAAGACTGCCTCATTCCGTGTATCTGTCTCACCCAAATCAAGGCAGTGAATTGACTGAGCATGGTAAACTCCTTAAAAACAAAAGATACAACTGGCTTAACTAAATAAAATTTTTCTGTATTTCCCCATGCTATTGATTTCTGTGGAATTTGCTATACAGGCAGCGTTACCTAAGAGGACTGAGCCTCTCTAGTTTTAACATCATTTTCTGCCCAGTGGTGTATTTTAAGGAAGGGGAAGAGGCAAGGGGATGTGTGATTAAAATCAAAATACTTATCTTCTCCTTAAAAACATTGCCATTTCTTTCTTTTGATGGCTCAGTTTAAAGGAAGGAAAAAACCAGGTGTGTGCCTGCTGTTATGCTGCCTTTGTCATCATCACAGTCACTGCCGTAATTGCACTTTTCAACGCCCATTTCTGCCTCCACCGTTGGCACTATTACAAGAATAATTATAGCAGCACTGACTCTACTACCTTTTTTTCCAGCCTTGTCTGTGACATGCATTTAAAGTGTTTTATTCTACCTGCTTCCAGGCAAGACCAGGCACTTCCCTGTTTGGGAATAAGAGGCCCAATCCTCCTCTTGCTTTCTTCATAGCATGGCCAGCCTGAGCGAGGAGCCAATAGGGCCTGCATAGTTGTTTAGACTGAGGAATGCATGAGTCATGGTGTATTCAGCCTTACTACGAGTACATAGAATAGTATTTGAAATACATGAACTTTTATAGCAAAGAACATAAACTACAGCGGGAAACGACATCTTCTTCCAAACTCCTCTGTGTATTTTACTTCCTCTTCTATTTGCTTTCCTTTTTTTCCCAGACGTTACAATTGCCTATTAAGAATTTGACATACCTCATTGCTCTTAGCGCTACCCAGAATTTTTAGAAGATCCTCTCATTACTCATCGATTTCTGGGACATGAACACTCTCCTGATCAATGTCAAACAATAAATGTTGCCATAGTTCTGTCTCAGCTGACATGAAAATAACTAATGATTTCATTAATAAGATAGATTAAAGGTAGTGATAATCAGTGACAGCTTATTCTATAGTGGCATCTGTATTGATGCATCTCTAGCTCCTGAAACACTAAACAATTTTCTTCTATTAAATGGAGTTAAAAGAGATTGGCAATATCCTGTTTCCTTGGGTATGTTCCAGGGAGTTCCTTCTAACACTGTAAGTAGCATGTCAAACCCAATACTGTTTTCCTAATCAAATGTTATTAACGCTAAGTGTTTCAGTGGTAGAGTACAGCAAGATGTCTGAAGGGCTGTACTGTCTATTTTAGGTTCAATTTCATCTGCCATTTATAATAATAAGATAAAACGTAGCCGGAAGATTTCTTTATCTTGAAGCTGATTACATCATTTGTATCTTCTAAGTATGAAATCATTCATTTTCACTTCTGAGTGAACCACAACAGTGTCAGGTGTAGGGCTCTGGCATGTGGCTAAGAGCCACACACACACTCAGAGAGAGTGTGAAAATGAAATTCACCTGGGAAAATTAGTTCAAATGGTGCCTAGACATTTGGGATCTCTAAGGTCAAGGGTAGCAAGCACACAGGCTAAGATCCCAGCTTTCAATGAGTTACACACACAGATCACAATATTCATAAATTCTGAGTCTAATCCCTTGCAGCATCAGATCTGACCTTCTGCTTCAGCCGTCATGGCTGTGAGTCAGTGGATTGCCTGGGCACAAGCTAGGAGCTCTGCCTTACAACACTGTAACATTAAACAGACTTCCCTTGGCTTCTTTTCATAAATAAATGCAAATTGGAGATGTAATATAGCTTGAAAAAAGAGTCAATTTAGTAATGGTAAGGACAGTTCCCTTACGTTAACTGAGTGTCAGGCTAAAAAAAAGGAGCAAGTCCTCTTGCAGTCAAATTTTAGATTAATTTTACCATTTTAAAGGCTTTGATATCCACAAGAGCCCTTACAAATGCAAACGAATTTATAGAAATCATACACTGAGAAATACAATAATATAACCCAATCCCTAGCAATTTTACTAATTCAGGGTCACCTAATCAGTTATGGATGGGGACACACATTATTATAGTGATGTCCACTGAACCCATAACATCTTAAATTGTCATGTGTTCCTTGTTAGAACATTATTTGGCAAGAAAAGTTTGATTACTGCTGAAATAGTACTTGCTGTTTATTATTCAGTATATCAGAAATGATCCAATATATCTAGTAAATAAATTGTGGCTAAAGTTACAGCAGACACTGGTAGATACACACTTATGAATTGCTAGTAAAGGTCAGCTAAAAGCATTTAAAAAATATAAATCTTTTAACATTTACCCTTTAACTTCTAGCAAATAACTCAAGACATGTCCATTTAGTTTTCATATGTCTTTGCTACTTATCACTGTAATAGCACTATCCAGTAAAGGAGGGAAGGGTAACAGAGAGGTTATGGGTAACCTACAACAGCAGAGAATGTTTTCCAATTTCTGATCAGAGCTGACACATTAGGAGGAGTCCCAGCTATGCATCAGGACCACGTAGCCCAGTAAACGTGATTTTTGCCATTACCAGGAGAAAGCACCAACTTTGCACTGACCTATGCAGTGGTCAGTGGCTGCTGCCTGACCTGTTTTAGCTTGAGTGATGGGAAACTGTATGTGGTAAAGGCCAAAGAGCCCCAGGGAAGCAGTGTGCGACAACCACCCACCCCCTGGGGTAACAGGGCTGGGGGAGGCTGGGGGACATCTTTCAAACTTCAGCTGGCAAGAAATGAGAAAGAAGCAGACTGTGTTAAGAAAGTGTATAAAAATAACCCCAGGCAGACCACATAGCCAGGAGGAAGAACCTCCACCCCCCATGACCTTCATACTCCCAGAGAAGGTCCTGGGATGCCGATCACTCTGTTTTGCTGAAAGAAAATCTAGGTACAATTCAGATGTGGCTGGTCTCTCTCCAAAGAGATCAGAATTGATGAGGGTGAGACATTCAGAGCATCGGGACTGCAGGGTGCAGCACTGTGCACATCAAGATATAAGTCTAGAAACAGCCAGACTGACTGAAAGAAGGAATTCACTCAATGTAAAGCTTTGCGTGCCCTAATTAGACAACTTGTTTGGAAAGCAATTCCCTGCTTATTAAATGGAAAGTGGTAGGCAGGTAAATCTGACTTTGTCTACTATGCGACAGCATGAATACCTTGCCCAAGGTCACATAGAACGGATGAACTGAACCCACCTCTTTCAAGTCCTATATAACCGTATATCATTTAATGAACTTACCATTCATGACACCACTATTCATCTTTCACTGATGCTGTAACTGCTGCTCAGAGCTGCTAGCTATCATCTTGTGAAAATTTCCCACTTTGTTTCCTTCCTTTAGTTGAATACCACTATGACAGTATAACTCAGCTATGTACAGCCATTAAACCCTTGTCTCTGAATAGAATAGAGAACACTTAAATGAGCAGAAACCTGTAGTAATACAATCTTTAATTCTGAAACTCTGCTGAAAACTCTTTTCAGTTTCATCTCATTTATGAAAAAATCCCAATCTATATATTGTACATGGGTTAGTTTTCTTAACATCTCTACATAYGCATGGTACAGCAGATTTGGCAGGCTGGACCTATGTGATTTAATGGGGACTGTTCTCATGTAGCTAAAATAAAATAGCTTTGATTAAGGGTTGTGTTGGAAGTCCCTGAGGTCAGTCATACCCTGATTCTAGATTTGTCTAAGGGACAGACACATAGCTGCCAAAAAGCAGCTAAATTCTCCTTGTCCTGAGGCTGCACTACTAAGACTAGCAGGGCTGAAACTCTTCTTCCTTCAAACTGTGTGACTGCTAGGAAAGCTCCTCTCTAGCAGCTAGGCTGTAGCACTGAGCTAAGACATGTTGAGAAAGCTATACAAATCTTGCCTTTTTTAAAAACAGATGATTGTTTAGAGGAGACACTGAGGGTGTCATAAAGTGGTAGGACGCTCCTAGCAGGACAAACACGTAACAGAAGGTCAAGTTTTTAGACATTTAAGATGAGCTTCAGTGAAATACCTGTTTGCATCATCCTATACCTTTACAACCTACAGCCTAAAATGCTTTTGCTTTTACTCCCTATGCATGCACCATTTTGTGAATCTGAAAGATGTATAGGCAGGAATCATGCTCATTTCAAAAAGTGACAGAAGACATGGCTTGAAGGATACTGAGGAAAGGAAAAAACCCAAAGTTCGCATTGCTCTAACTTTGTTATCTCTATTCCTTGTCAATCACCATACAATACAGGAGGACATGAGAGTAACCTTGTAATGGGTGATGCCTCTGGTGTTATGCAGCTATATCAYATCGCTTGCTTACTTTTCTAAAAATGGGGTATTCAGTACTAAGCCCTTGACTGATGCTCTTTGGTGTGAGGCAAAGGTTTCTGAGTAGCAGTTTAAACATTAACATATCTCTAAGAGCCAGGTGACTTCACCTCATCTTGTGAAGTCCGCACAGGTAATGGATCCTGTCCCAGAGGATAACTCATCATTAGCTTTTACAAGCCAGGATGGGCTATAAGGTCTTCCAAACAATTTAGGCTAAGATTCATTATGATCAAAACACCGTTTTTGTACCTTTCTGGCAACGGCAATGGCAATTTCTTAAATAACAGAGAACTTTTAAGGAAACATGGTTGAGCAATGCAAGCTTCTGCAGTGTTCTGCAAAGCTCAGAAACTAATTTCTCCTCCTTCTCAGGAGCGGATGTAAAAGCAGCTCTCCTTGAATTCACTGTGGCACTGGCATGTTCCTGGCTCCAGTGTCTGCCTCCACTGAGGTCAGTATTTCCCCACTCAACAGAGCTGCAATGAATTGTACACATTGAGAAAACGTGGCACACCAGCTGAAGTCAGGGGAGAGACCTGAGCAAAGACTCCAAAGTTTGATTATCAGCATTAATTTATAAAAAAGGGGCATACAGTGAGAATGTGTCTGTATACCACAAACTGTTTGTCTTTTATTTCTCTGGCTACTATGGCCACAGTCACAGGAGGCCATAGCAACCACAAACCTAATATAGGAGGAAAAGCTGAGGAGTTTCTATGATATCTCAGAGCCAACATGCTTATATGTGTGAAACAAAGATTCAACAAAAAATGTAAAGAATTGAGAATATTAATACTGAAATAAAATTTGTACGAAAARTCCTTTCAGCTGGGTACATACACATCATGACAAGGCGATTCTGGATGTGGCCAGGGCTTTGTAGTCATACACAGTCTTTTTCTAGTAAAGTAAAAATTGGATGTAGCTACATAGGTACTTTTTGCAGCTACCCAAGTAACAAGTTTCACATATTGTCTCTTACCACACGTATAATCCCACTCAGCGTTAAGAATTAAAATAGAGAGTGAAAAGAATTAAATGAGAACATTGTGTCAAAAGGGAACTGCAGTAAATATCAGTCATTTGCTTTGGAATTCACACCTATTTGAATGTGTAATTTTACACAGATGGAAATTTGCTCGAGTTTAATAAAGAACAGCTCCATGACAGTGATCTCATGAGGGACAAAAGAAAGCCAGTGTGGTTTACATGTACAGAAATTAAATCACTAAAATACTGAGCAATAAAAATTTGCATAAGCAGTGGGCTAGCACAGTTATTTTACCATCCCTTAGGCTTTTGCATGCTATTTCAAGTCTTCTAATCTTCCTTACTTAGACAGCCTCACATGGACAGGACATGTGAGCTTGTGGCATAAAGCATTAATGACACCAACAAGAACAGTTGTACAGAAGAGCTGAGGACTCGCACTTAAGTTCTCTTGTCTTTGGCCCTGGTTCATGAAGTGACATCCCATATTCTTAAGTTCATCTCTATTCTGACCAGCTAAGATTACATTCATAAGAATGTATTTAGCTTTAAGCATATGCTTGAGTAATATTGAATTTGCAAAATTTAATTTGCATGGTCCTAAATAGAGATGATTTCCCGACTGTAGTCCCAAGTCTTTAAAATAACAAACAGCTCACAGAGATCTGTCCTTGCCTAAGTCACACACTGTTCGTAAATCACACCACAAAGCTCAAGTGCACAATATTGTAGAAATACAAGTTCATATTCTGTAGGTAGCAATYTATTTTGTCTTGCTATGTTATCACCAGCACCTAAAACTGACTTAAGTTATCTAAGGCTTTGTAAAGCCAGCCTTCCATGGACTATCCCCCTCTGACGTGGTTCTTTTCCACCATCCTGATACTGCAGTTTGCCTATTAGGCAACTGAAAACATAGATAAAACTGCTCAAAGTATAGCTAGGCTATTTTGTTCCAATGATTTCTCTATACTGTTTCTTTAAAAAGCAATCAGGAAATTTTACCCTTTTGGCGATGTGCTTTCATCCTAGAAGAGGGGCAGGAGATGAACCAGGAAAATAATTGCATTAAAAATTTGTAATTCAAACAATGAAATCAACTTAGGGGGCATTTACAAAGAGGAAAGAAAAAGTTTTATTTTTCCTGAAATAGTTCCTGGAAGCCCAAAATTCATTTTTTGTTGATGCACAAAAAATGTCTTTCCTTCAGACCTGACTCCTTCCACTTATTTATATATTTGGTTTAGAGTTTTCGAAGTCATAAACTCATGTTCCCTTCTGTTGCTATGTTACCAGTGTAATACATATGGTTACTAAGGCAACAGGTAATAGCACTGTGTGTGTGTGTAACATGTTAATAATGTCAACACTGAGAACAGCATTGGAATATAAACTATTAATTTATCTGGAAAAATTCTAGTTTTTTACTATTATTCACCTTTTCAAATGATAGAAGTTTTATGATCAAGTGTTTTGGTAATCCCTTGACAATGAATTATTTAATTCTACAAATTTCTCATTGCAAATTGCCAGTGCCGTTTTTTGGGCTACCTGGTTGCATGTTTCAGTAAGCTCTGCTCTCAGTACTAGAAAACCAAGTGATCAGTTCACAGTGCAAAGCATTCATGGAAGCCAAATTGTGATAGAGCTGAGTTAAGAGCACTTTATGAGAATAACTGTTTAGTTACAATGTCCCCCGAAGGATTGTTAATCCCTGTAATCCACATTTTGGAGAGAAGAAAAGGAATTGGTGAGAGCTGTTGATCTCACTATTACATCTTTCTGCAATTAAAGGATTCTGAACAAACCTCTGTGCTAAAAGACATTTCAAACAAAAAAGTAAGTTTGGTCATGATGCAAAATGGTCTCTTTCAAGTTTTTGATAGTAATAAGAATATGTTTCTCACATCTAAACTCCAGATTATGTTATACCACCCTAGGTTATGAGATTACATCTCTCACATGAGATTACCATCTAGGGTAAAAGGTCAGGTATCATTCAGTTGAAGGTGTGTATGTAGAATATTATGTAGAACAGTAGTTTCATCATCCTGACTGACTTAATTGACTTTACAAATGTACCACTGCAATTTTAATTTACTGCACTTAGCCAATGATCCAGCCTTCAGACAATGAAAGCAGAGATAATATGAGCGGGAGTAAGCCTGATAAACAGAAGCATCACCCCACCACTAGATTTAATTTGATCCAACGTCAAAGATACTCATGATACTCCAACAGATGTTTGATTTCAGAGTATAGGAGACAGAGCTAATCAGTCTAATAATCAGTCTCCATTATGCCTCATTCTGTACCCAGATTAAGAAAATGTATAGTAAAGATAAAACAGSTTATAATACAGGACTTAGTTCTGCTTATTTGTCAGGAAATTCTGTTATGACACTAATTTAAAAAAAACCCAAAACATTGGAAATATGAAGCTGATCAAGTTGTCTCTTGATACTGCAAAGATACTGGCAAATATTACCAACCCTATGTATTTTGTTAATTTTTTTCACTAATAAATACTGGCAGAGCACACCTGAAATGCAGTAAGTTTAAAAATGTCCTGAATTTTATAAGAAAGTAATTAAATGGATTAAGAAATCAGTCTTGGAATACACTTAAATTATTTTTCCTTCACCTGATTCTCCTGACCATGTGAAAAATGTTTTTTTTTTTAACTGATATCTAAAGTTAATGTTGAAGATCATCCAGTAAACACCAATAGACTGGTTTCCCCATAGAGCAACATGGGAAATACTTTGTCCTTTCAGAAATGGAAGACGTTTAATTTAGCACTTTCTCCCTTCTAGGGATAAACCAGCCTGGCTTGTTTTCATCAGCATATTGAGCCTTTGCCAGTAGGAAGAAAAGACACTGACGTTCCAATTTAATAGTGCTTGTTGCCAGCTCATATAGCTGAGAGGTAACTGAGAAGAAGGACTGTGTTCTGGACATGGAAGGGCTCCGCAAGAGGTTTAAAAACCATCCACTAAAAATATTTTTCCAGGTATAAAAATATGTCATGTACAGTAACAACCAGGTCTTGTACAATTTCGGCTTGCATTCCTGGAAATAAATAGCTCAAAACAATAGCAAAGTTCTCAGCTTTGTACAAGCAGAAATATGGGAGTGACATAACATTGTGAACATGTGGATCTGTACATGCATTCTTATCTCCTGTGAAATAA
This sequence comes from Phoebastria nigripes, assembly GCA_035582835.1. NCBI lineage: Eukaryota > Metazoa > Chordata > Aves > Procellariiformes > Diomedeidae > Phoebastria > Phoebastria nigripes. Next base: position 42,827 of record JAYKAV010000133.1, read on the forward strand.
TGATTGCCCTAGTTTAGAAAGAAAGGTCAATTGCCAACTTTGTACAACTGCAAAATGACTGCCAGAGTCCCTGGGGAGATTCTGCAGATGCAGGACAAGCAGGATTGAGAGAACAGGGTGAAAACTCCTTCCATCTCAAGGCAAACCCACAAGGACAGGCTTGTGGAAGTGCATCCATTCAGCAGACTCTCACTAGCAGAAGTTTAAAGTTAATGACTGGGGAACTACTGGCAGATCTTCCAGAAGCTCAGAATGAAATGGGAGGGGAGAAAGAATATGATGAGAGTATGGAAAATCAAATCTATAAATGTTCTAAACCAGACRTTTATTCATTTGCAGGAGGGGCATACCTCCCATTCCCTCAATAAAAGTGTATTTATTGCATCAGATCTCTTTGGTCATTTTTTTGAAAAGAGGAAAAGTATCTGACTTGGCCGCAGTTGTATCCAAGAAATGACTCTAACTTGTCACTGCAGATTTGGGTTATTTACACATTTCATTACATACTGACAATAAAGAGTACACTCCTGGAACAGCATTACGGCAGAAATGTGCTTGGGAAACCAGCAAATTCCAGGGAGAACTATGAATCCCCAGGATATCTGTGAATGAACTGTGTGTTCGATTCTTAATTACACTGAAAGATGTGCGAAAAATCATCTCACCTGTATATATAAAGTTCAGGATTGCCTACACAAAATTTGCTCAGGCTCCAAAACATTCCTTTTGACAAAGATATGAAAAAAATCAGCATCCATAAATTGGCTCTTGATCCATCTGCTCCAGGAACATGGTTTGAGACAGCTGCACATTCTGCTCATGGATGATCCATGGCCTTTTATTTTGGAGACCTATTTGCACACACCTGAGAAACATGCAGATGTCTAAAGGATGGTAAAAATAGCAGATCAACAGAAGAAGGCCGTTGTCAGCTCTGTCTGACAGAAATTACTCCACATTTTGAAGATCTCAGGCTCTGTGTCTGGCAGAAGCCTAAGTGAGTGAGTAGCGTTTCACTCATTAACACTACGTTCATTAGGTACTTTCCGGTGAATATATGAAAAATCAATAAGTCTCCACAGAAACAAGCGAGCACTGGACTGTGTAATTTTACCCTCTAGATCCATTTGTGGATGTATATATAAACAGATGGAAAGGAAGCTGTTTTACAATGGTATAGCAAAGTGATTATTATAATCAACATAACCAGCTGATGTGACATTCACAAGAAGAATATCTTAGAGAGTTTGTTTACTAATTTAAATAAATTCAGTGTTGCTTTAAATTAACCAGATGGCAATCTTTAAGCTGCATTTCAGACATGGCATCATAGAGCTCACATCAAAAACAAGGACGTGTTTCAGGTCTAATTTCTTGCCTTTGGATCCCGTTTCAGTTCAGCAAGCAGAGAATTATTTCAGAATGAATCAGCAGTGCCTGCACTCATTCTTTAGTTAAAGTAGGAAATTACCAAGAGGACAGAGTTTTAAAAGCTTTATGCAGGTTGACAGTCACCACTGAATTTCTGAAACAAATTTCTGCAATTTCCATTTAATTTTGTTGATGTGCTACTTCATGGCCTTCTGGGTCTTATAAACCTGTCTTCTAAAAAGGTAAAATATCATTGATTCTATCTACAGCAGCTTAACTACAGGTAGTGAGCCCCAAAATGCTTTATCTTATGATGAAATGCTTTATCTTATGATGAAAGAGTATCATGAGCTGTTGATCAGTGAGTGAACACATATATGACTATAATTAAGTTACAAATTCAACTAAATTATGGGATGAACTAAGTGGAAATGAACTTGCGCCCTAAAACTTCCACAGTTTAATTCATTTAAAAATAAGTGAACAAAGAGATGTAGAACYGTTAAGTCCAGTTTTGCATTAACATAGGTTTAACACGTTTTAAACTTCCCTTGCCCTCAGGCAGTTTCAGGAACTCCTCCTAAAATGATAGATGTGCTTCCAGCTCTTGCCAGGTGGGATTTGTCTAATCTCCACCCCAAAGCATATCACCTGAAAATATTTTGATTTCAAATTACCTAGATGCTGTTTTTTCCAAAAGTCATCACAATTGCTGTGATGGTCTTCATGATACAGGCACATCAGCAGAAGCAATTAAATACTGGTAAAGTAGTTCAGCCCCTAAGTCACATTGATACTAGTACCTCCGTACTAGTATATTAAACAGGATCAAGACATTGGGCCACAATTATCCATATTATTTAATCATTAGCATACTCTTTTGGTGTAATTTTGGCCTATGACAATGCTCACAGACAATGCTTGGACACAGTTCAAAGGACAGCACATCCGGTCGTTCCCAACAGGCAATTTGGACTTGGCTATCCTGTTTTGAAGCAGAGAGGGAAAAGAGTGCCACTTACCCTCAGGGCTAAGGAACAGTCTCTCAGCAGTATTAGTTACAAAAATAAACATGGCTAGAGTTAAAAAGCCAATCTTCCTTGCAGCACAAGTCCCAGGGGACTGGAATCACATCTCAGGAGACAATCAAGACAGCAGGTGAACTGCACAACTTGCAACATACTGTAGAAGCCTCCAATTCATTCAAAAACATGAGAGACAAAACCAAATCCCTATCACATAATGACTGGACAGCCAACTTGGGGCGCCCGTAGCACCCTGGAACAGCGGTCAGGGGATCCTGCTGCCCTGGGAGGGGAAAGGACCGATGTGGGCACAGATGGCCACCTAGCCTTGGGCAGGAACCTTGATCCCCCTCAAACCAGTGAGCAGCTTCCTCTCAGGAAAATGAGCAAATCCCTACAGAATATTCAAGTAAAGGAGGCTTTTTTCTCCCATTAAGGCCATTGTACCACACCAAAAAGAACCCAAAAAGGTTATTTGGAAAAGAAAATGTGTATCTGATGCAGCATTCTAGTTTTTAGGGTGCTCAGCTAGGAGAAGGCAATCCTAAACATCAGACTCTGCTTTCTGGACAGCTGATCAGTTCCATTCAAGCTCTTGACTGATGCAAAACACCAAAGCAGCCCCTGTCACAGGCACAGGTTTCTGTCACATGCCCCCCAGGGTTCCTGCGTCTTCCCCTGTCTGGGTGACTCACAAGGGTACAGTCGTGCACAGGCTCCTTTCTTCTCTCCGGCTCTTTGAACCTGAACATTCAAAATACCATTTCAGGAAAGCAAGACAGTAGACATCAGTTCTCTCAAGCAAAGGAGGAATTAGGGTTGAGGCTCGTGTCTCTGAGAGCACCACCCCACCAGCCTGCCTTGGTGTCGGTTGCAAAGGAAAGAGCACAAAGCCGACCCTCACGAGAGCGCTCTGGTTTGCACACACAGCCTTCCCTTCCCTACCCTGACAGCCTAAGCTCCCGTAAGAGAGGCACAACTGAGCAAAACACCTGAATTTTTTCATTTTATAGCTCTCGGTGGCATCTGGCTCTGCCTCAGGTTACCCTGAGCCCACTCGGAGAAGCCCGGAGCTGCCTGCTGTGCTGGCACTGCAGCTCGCCTGCCTCGCAGGGCTGCCCGCCACCGGGAGACAGCACCCGAGCRGCACCAGCAGCAAAATCCAGACTCATTTCAAAGCCGTCCCTTTCCCACCAGCCTTCGCTCTCCTGGTCTGCAGGGATTTGCAGTCTGTTCATCTGATCAAGGCATTGCATGGTTTTTGCTTTCCTTTGGGAATAGTGCAGCCCTCTTGCCTTGCACCCCTCTCAGTGCATCTCTGCTTTTCATCCCCCTCTTGGGCAGTCTCCCAAAGTTGTAGGAAATCACATTATTCCCATGAGGGAGTGGGGCGGGATGGGACAGTGGCTGCCCTGGGGCACAGAGATGGCAGGTGAGGCTTCTTGGGGGGTGAAAGAGGGGCAAAGCCCCGTGGTGCGCTCAGGGCCTGGACTGGGCCTTCAATCCCCAAAACTCACTGCTGCCTGGGTGTCTCTCTTCCATTTCATGGTCTCACATAGGAACAGCATCAGCAGTAAGTGGTACCTGACCTTGCTGGCAGTGCAAATCAGGGAGAGAGCAGCTGAAACACCTCCACATTTTCACCTCTTGAATGGTCTGTCGAGGTAGAGACAAAAGCTCCCTGGAGGAGGAAAAATATACTTCAGTGCAAAACCATATTTTCAAGGTCAGTCATGAAGTTTCAGAATACTATTTTATGAAAACAAAGTGAAAAAGAAAGATGTGGCAATATGCACAATTCACTCTGTGTCAACAAGGACAAAACTGTTATTGAAACCTATCACAAGGGGGTTAATAAGCTCTACCAAATGCTAAGTACTTTTGTGATGAATGCACCATTTGAAACTTTCAGGGTGAAATAGCATCCTGGAAGATGTGCCTGAAAAATTCCCCAAAGCAAGGAGTAAACAAAATACTCTCTGATCAGTTACTTGTTGCATGGCTTGAACAGCTGCAACCACCTTGTCTCCTTAAGGTTAAGGGTTACCCGAGCGGCAGCCAAGCAACCCCACAAGTCTGGGTGCTAGTCGTTGCAGTCATATGGGGTACCTGGACCCAACCTTATTTTGGATCCACAGTATAGGAAAAAATTGCAATAAGCCACCTTTGGTGTGCTATAGATAAGCTTAGATCAGTCTGTCTGCAGGTAACCAGCACAAATGGCGTAATACAAGCATTTTAGTCATAAACTAGACAAACTATGCATGTTTACATCGTGATGCACAAAGTGTTGGTTTGGTTATTTTTTCTTAGAGACTTTTTAAGTATCCTAGCTATAATGCTTAAGAGTACAGGATCTTTTTTTTTCTTAGTGATTTTTTGTTGTTGTTCAAAATATAGGAATAATCGGAGATTAAACAAGCATTCAGAGATCTTACAAGAGCTTTTCCCACCTCCTGAGCCAGAATTATGTAATTTTCTTTTCAAGATACTCCGATAGGATTTCTGAGTTCACTTCATATGAAACAAGAACAGCAAACCAAATACCATGACTATCTGCTTTGCTGTAAGGGTTTTTAAGGTTGCATTAGAGGTTGTAAAAGACACAATGAAGAAGAGAAAAAAAATAGTCTGTGTTTTAAAATAAACCAAGAATGGTCACAGAGCAATAAATGGCACAAAAAGCAATATGTCAGAAGGGGGACAGAAAAAGAAATGCCAACAGAAGCACACTTACACTAAATGTCCCTTTAGCACAGAGAGAAAAAGCAAAGGCTGAACTTGACAAATTTGAAGAATAAATTTGAAAATAAATTTGACAGCCTTAGACAAGAAATGTAAGATGACCTTGGCTACACTGATTTGAGTAAGCAGTTGTAGACAGGTGGCTAAAAAAAAAAAAAAATCTGGGCACTTTCAAGTATAAAATAATCCTGGGACTGTAGAGACAGTGTTGTTGATTATGAATGAGGTCTGAAGAGTCAAATTAGATGTTGCAATGTAAAAAATGCCAAACGTTATCTTCAGAAAACAATCTAAAATGTCTTATTGTAGTCTAAACACAAAAATATCTGTCACTGAGTAGAAGCTATCCAATCGTAATAACTGAAATTCAGAAAAAAACAAAAAGTAATAGAGCCATTGTAATTAAAATCCTTCGTCACCCTTGGTACAATAGTAAAAAGCATATATTTGAATGACAGTGGAAATTTTATCATATATTGTATCTCTTTCTGCAACTGAATTAATGCAGAAAAATCACACAGTAGCATTGGAAGTCATTATATATTCGTTTTTAATAAAAAATATTGATTCTGAATAAAGAGGACTAATTGTTAGTAATTTACAGTGGAGGGGAGGGGTGTGACTCCTGGAGCTCTGTTCTCGGTGTCCTCAGCTATGGGGTACATGAACTGTTTTGTCTAACCTTGCCATAAAGTCTCCTTACGCCCAGCCTTGCAATGATTTCACTGGGCAGTTTTCTTAGCAGCACTATAAGCTATGTTTTCTTTTGAAACTGCAGGTATACTCAAGTGTTTCTTCTGTGCATGTCTCCCTGCTACACCAGTAACAAACTCACCACCAAGTCTGTTTGGATTTGAGAGACCTTCGGTGACAGAGGCTTTCATGTTCCTCAGGTTGTCAGCAGATAGTTAGATCAGCTTCAAGATAAATGGAGGTACAAACACCATTATCACATTGCCCGGAGGTGTGCAGACTTCAAATAAATTCGAGATCGTGACTTCTGTTTTTCTCCTGTCTACCAAGAACCGCAAAAGGCTTTTTGTGCTGGAGAAATATTTGACTTACAGCTTTCATTTATTAGTCAGAAATCTGCAAAAATAAGAGGATCATTTTTAACATTTGGTTTCCTGAATTTTCCTCCATAGTAGCAAGCCTTCTCATTTAATCATTCATTATACTCTGCTCATTCAGAGTCTGTGGATAATGTGCCATTATAGTTAAGTTTTTTCCTCAAGAGTGACTTGCATTACTAAAAATGTGCTACGGGGTAAAAATAAAAAAAAAATCAATTATTATTTCATCTTGTGGTGCTTGTTCTTTTGGAACTGCGCAGGTATTTTAAACTTAATGAAAGCTCAACAGCATATCAGAAATAATTCTGCTTTTTCTTTGATAAAAACACATGAGAATTTGGTTTGGGTCCCTATAAAAAAACTGAAGTACTTTTCAGCACTAGACAATAACTGACCTTAGATTTACTTGCAAGGCAACTTTGCTTCATTCACATGTATCAAAAGTATCATCAGTTTAAGATCTTGGCCACTGTATCAGAGTTCCCTTGTTTTATTTGTTCAGTTCTGAATGAAAACTACTTTCAATTTGTTTTCCATTAAAAAACCTATTTGTGCTGGTCTAAATAAACTTTCAACTGTATTTTACATTATAATTCTAAAACTGTACATTAATCATAGTTGAAATGACGATGGCCAACTATAGTTTCTGATTGTGAGTGCTGAGATTGTGAGTGCTGTGAAAATCCATACCCTGCAGATGACTAAAAGAAAATAATGTCTTCAGATGTCAAACTGCTGAAGGGTCCTAGACAACCTTCTCCACAGCCCCACCAGATGGTATGGTTCAGTTTCTATTAAAAAAGGACTCCATCAAGCACATTAAAGCACCTGGATAGGGATTATCAGAATGTAATAATGGCAAAATGGTAAATGACCCATACTTTTCCCCTAGCTGATCAGGCTATGGAAAAGGAACTGCGGAGGTACACATGCATGCCTGCACCAGCAAACGGTGTGGGTAAGGGCTAGTGCTAGTTCGAACATGAACAGAAATGAGAAGTGTGCATAAATACCAATCACGGAGCCTATTCCAAAAAATAATTAACTTAACAACAACAATCCTACAGTTTGCTGCGGGTTTGACATCTAATTCTGGTGGTAAGATGTATAGTGGTATGATATAACCATTCTGACTGAAATGGCCCAAACCAAGGTTTCTGCCTCATTTTTCTTTCCTGGGGGATGAGAAGGAGAGGAAAATGGAGGATGGGATGGCAAGGGGAGGAGACAGATACAATTTCAGCTCCATGTCTGGAGCATCAAAGTGTAAAAGACATTCTGTGTTGATGTGAACGTTACATTTGCATTTTGAGAGGAAAAGTAGCAGTGATAGAAGTCAAAAACAGAATGCCACACATCTGTAAGTCATATTGGATTTTGCTACTGTTAGTTATGAATATGTATCTTGTATGTATGTTCAGAACTAGAAATAAAAATCATATTTTGCTGTTCTGGCAAAATCTCGAGCTTCTTGGAGCAAAGGCTGTGGGGTTTGGCAGGGGGGTGTCCCTATAATTCTTAACAGAAAATAAATAGCCATGTTTCTTAGGTCCAAGAGCTCTCTCCAAAACTGTATTTGCTATACATTTTACATATTTATAAACATATTTGTATTACAAATTAAATATTCTTGTAATTATTTCAGTGTTTCTTTTTATTTGTACCACCTGGGGCCAGAATTTCCAAGTAAACATACTTGTGCTTTGAATTCACAGATTAGAGTCTCAGTACTGCTCATTTTGAATCTCTGTTTCTGTTACTATATTTGAAATTGCTTCTACTCTAGAGAGGGGCTTTCCTACACATCAAAAGCCCAGAGAAATTTGCAAGTAAGTTATTTTGGCTGCAACAATCTCCTACCCAGCTGTCATTCTCACTCTCCTGCATTTTTGTTAGCAAACCAAGATCAAAATACATCCAACATTAGCAATTTCTAAAAACATACAGCTGATTCATAATGGCATCTGAACATAAAAGTTGAATGCTGTAACCAGTGGCATGACAGTACAGTGAAACACCCAACCTGTCTGTGACTCACATTTCTGATGGTTGGGCCAATTTCTATATGTCAAGAGCTACGAGCAGTTACTGTCTGTTACACATTTGCATTTAAGAGAAAAAACTCTTTTCCTTGTATCCCATAAACTAGATTTTCAAAGCATAAAACTTAATTTGGCCATACTTTGTTTTAAGGTCTGCTGTCAGGCTGGGATATATCGGATGTTTTTGTCTGGTGAGAAAATTTTTAAAAAAAAAGAAGAATGACCTGTTAAAACCAATTATTGTTATCTAACACAAACCATCGCTCTTCAGGGCATGAGCCAACCAAGTCACCTTGAATAGGAATAAATGTTCACTATCGGGTTTCTGTTTCCTTCAGCCAAAAATCCAGATCCTGCTCTTTGCTCGAGGCAGTGTATCAAATGGAGACATCCCATGTAAAATACCTGTCTCCTAAGCAAACATGACTGATGAGGTAGTCAAAATTCAGGTTTGCTTTATATTAACTTCTTTCTAGCTTAGCTGAGGCAATGAATTTTAGAGTGTTATTAACTTGTGTATTTATTTGTTTTAAATTGTCGCTTTTTTACTGAATTGATCTTTTCTTGTATTTTTTACTAGAATAAAAAGAATAGGGTTACTTGATTTATCTTCTTTATACAATCCATACCTTTGTAACAATTCAGATCTAAAATAGAAAACAACAGCTATGTATTACTTTTTACCTGTTATATCAATGAAACAAGTGAAAAATCATGTTTGACTGCCCATGTTAATTCTGTTCTCTGTGCTATTGCCCGGAAGAGTTAGTGCACCTCATCTCTTTTTTCCCACTGGGCCACTTAAATTACCTAAATTGATCCTCTTTTGACCTGCCCGAGAGGAGAAATTGAACACTCCATGTAGTTAATTATATATAAATCTCCTAGACAAGATAATACAAAGCATTACATAAACATATACATAAAAATAAATGAACACATGTATTTATTTACATATATCTATATGTAGCCATGCCTCAAAACATGTTGCATGAAGATACATAGATACTTAGGGAGCAATAAGGATTTGTTTATTCTTGAAAGTCAATTAATACATTATTTTTTAAATCACAGTAAATAAGTAAATGGTGCATACTTTAAAACTACCTCCATTAGGAATATTCAGAATTTTGAATTACAGCTGCAGTGATACCCACAATGTACAGTATCTCCTCCAACAGCATTTGAAAGGCAAAAAACTGTAAAAATGTGTAAAATAAAATGGAAAGTTGAGCTCTAATGACAAAATTGACTGCCCATCAACATTTTTCAGATGGATGCACAATGAACTAAACCACCTCATCTGCCAGCTTTGGGAAACATGGCATTTAAGACCTATCCTGATCATGTGCAAGAAAACTGACTGCTTCACACACACACACGCCTCTTACACATACACTGCTCTTCATAATTTTCTGCTGAGGAAACTGAGCTATTGAAAAGATCCGTTTTCTAGTGGATATTTCCAGCTCGAAATRGGGGGTTTGTCTTAAGAATTTGATGACTCCATTGGCACCATCAGAGGCTTTACAATCTCCTGTTTGTCAGGGTTTTATTTACTTTGCAAACCTCTGAACGGATCAGAATATGACATTTACTTGAAACATCTGACTCCTCAATGAGTCATTTTGCAAATGACTTTTTCCTTCAGCCTCTCTAGGATAACCCAGACCTACATTTCAGAAGGGAAATACAAGGGAATAATCAGCTGCGTCTCTCATCATTATGAGGTTGACTTTCATTGCTCTTCCACACAGAGGTCTCAGTCGGTGATTACAGCTCTGTTTTACTGAGCATTCACCGARTATGACACACTAAAATGTAGCTCCTCTCATTTTTCTCATAAGAAATTAGTTTTTTGTTTTCATTGCAAAGCTATTTAGTATTCAGTTGCCTTTTTAGCATTTAATGCAAAAACAAAGGGAAAACAAACAACACAGTGCTATCAAGGACTGAAGAGTCTCCATCCACTGAGGAAATACAGTGGATGTACTCTGTTGTCATTCTTTGCCTTGCAAGACATAACATCACTTGTTCATTCACCAGGATTAAAGGCTATTAATCTCTTTTTTGCGTTATCTGTATCTTACTGCATAAAAATACTCCTTTGAACATAGAATAAAATTTCCTCTTTGTGGTCAGAGCCATGCAATTATATATATTTAATGTCTAAATTCTTGGAATCATGCTCATTTCTAATTCCCCAGAAAATAGGACAAACATCCATAGCGTTAATATTTGTCATCCACCTTTAAAAAAAATTCTCATTGATTATGTCCATTTAAGCACTGACCGCAAATTGTAGCAAGCTTTATCTTAAAAAAACAACCCCAAAACAGTTTTAAAGAAATAGTATTTTCTCTTGGAATCTTTTACAAAGTATCTTTCTATTTCCCAAGTAACCATTTACAAAACCCACCCCACCCCCCAACTTTCTCTCTTCTCTTCACTCCTTTTATATTTGCCTCTTCCTCTTCCCAGTCCTTTCTCTTTTCCTTTGTCTTCTACTCTTTCGGGATAACTTTCGCTGATCAGGTTCTGCCCTGTTTTAAACTTTGGGTGGCCTTGCCACTTTTTGATCAGGATTCAGAGCATGAGCATCACAATTCCACAAAACCTGCAGGGAACAGCTTGCACTGCAAAGTGACTTGCACTGAATAAAATTGAGCTGCTGGGGAAGGGAAGTGGGGTGCAAAAATAACCCCTCTTTTTCTTCCTGAAGCAAAGGTTACTTTCTTAGATTCTACACTGAAGATCAGCATCAAATATCTCCTTATGTCCTTTGGTCTGGGTGCAGCCAACATTTAGATACCTGCTTAACCTTAAGCACACAGTTATTCAACAGAGTGCTTTACTTAAATTGATTCATCGCTGTCCTACTCTTGCATAAATATTCTTAATTACTTGAGATTAATTTAAAGTGCATGTATCGGTACTGGCTGAGATCCCACGTACTTACCTTTTTGGGAACTGCCGTTTCTTACCACAATTAATTTAATGGAAAATTAAAAAATTAAACAACTTGCCATTTTATATTGCAGCCTATGAATTATTAGACTTCAATTACAGTTGCTTTAGGTTTTTTAATCATTCAAGTCAACACTTATAGTCTTAAGTGTTACACACATTTTGAATATTTTATCTATTGATGGTTCAAATTAGCACTAAGCCAAAAATCTTCTCTGGCATTTTATGAATTTTAGAGCATTCATACCAGAAATGACCTAGAGGGCTAACTTTGTCATTGTTAAATCCTTCATGCATTRTGCCTATAACTGAGAAAACAGCATGATGCTTCTTCACAGAGGAGGTTTCAGGCAATTCTCATGTAGGGAAAARAGGCAGTACCATAAAATTTTCCATTATTTTTCTGTCTGATGCAGGGACAGAAAAAGACCTGGCTGGAAAGGGATGCATTCTGCCAGCTTTTGTCGGAGTTGGATTATATAGTGAATACRCTTTGATCTTCACAGAAAAATGTCACCTTTGCTTTCCTCCACAATATCCAGCAAGTAGCACTCTGGCCACCTAGGGATCAAACCAAGAAGGTGCTTTTTCCAGGCAAGTCAACTAAAGCTGGTTTTAGACCATGCAAGTCTTAAAAATAGTCAGATAAAACAAGAATGTCAAAACCTCAAGCTTAAGGTTCCTCTTGATCCTGGCTTTGTGTCAGCTTTATGTGCTAGACCCTGTCCATCTTTGTTGCAAAGCCTCCCATTTCTTTTGATCCTCACCTCTCTCTACCCAGCTCAAGTCAGAGCACCGCTTGACCTGGTGTTAGAGAGTGAGCCACAACAAAGAGMGCTCTGTTTCCCCAGGTAACATCCTGAGTCAAAATCCTGGCTCCAGGAGAAGGTAGGATTTCACCTCTAGCATGACTATCTTCTCCCTTGTCACAGAAGAAATTCTGTAAATGTTAATGGTTCTATATCTTCAAGTCAATGACCCCCACAGCTTAAGTGCTTCCTAATACTTAAAACTGTGAACACACGTACTTCCTTTACAACCTTTTGCGTAATATTATTTCCAGTCAGTGACCAGCAATCCAGACGCACCCAATATGCAATTTTTCAATATTTAAAATACATTTTATTAACACCACATAGTAGCACAAAGGTGTCCTCAAAGGTTAGGGCTCCATCCTCCCTGTTACAAAGCAGACAGAGAGTAAAGGAATAAAACAGAGCAGAAAGCTGCTGAATCCAGAGCCTTGGAGAGGAGGTGAGAAGGAGCGTTTAATGCAACAAGGAAAAGTTCAGAGATCTTTGTGCTGTGAGCTATGCTGTTCATAAAGGTCTAACCTACACTCCCTTTGAAACTCAACTGTGCGGTCAGTCCTGAAAGCAACTAGACTGAAAAGTGTGAGGTTAGTCCAGACAATTTTACATTTGCTAGGCTGAGAGTCTTAGAATCTGCTTCTCCTAAAATCTCCAGGCCATGGTTCCTCAAGACTGCTAAAGTAAAAGTTGTGGGACTCACTTTCTCCTTCTCTCATGCTTTGTTGTGAGAAGAATGAAAGAGGCAGTATGACACAGAATTGGGAACTCCATCTAAAATCCAAGAAAGGAGTAACGCAAGATTTTACATTCACCCTTCCTCCACAAGAAAGTCTCTACTGTAAAACCAGTATTTAAAGCCCTTCCCTGCTGATTCTCAAAAATGGAGCGGTTCATTACCCAAACTACTGCAGTTGCTTGAGAAAATGTGTTACTTGCTCAGTCCCGACACAAACAGTCCAAGAGGCAGCCACTTCGCGTCCCTGATATAACAGTTGAGACAGGCTGAGCTCAACTGAATAATATGGTAGCTCCTCCGGTCTTAACACTTCAGCTGTGCCTGTGAGGTATGAAATAAATCTGAAGCTGTTTCACTAGACCGTGAACAGAAACAGCGCTTCCAGGATTAACAGGACATTGGATTTTTTTCCACAAAGCAAGTGAAAATTCTTATTACAAAATGAAATGCCTTCTTTCTGTCCAAATATTAACTAAAGACTTCACAAATTACAAAACTTGATATAATACTGAATGCATGATTCCCAGGGAACTGAAATTGGTCATAAAATATATTTGAAGAAGATGACACAGTTTAAGGTGAATGCATCTATAACCATTACATGCTTGTGAAAAATAACACCGTGTTTCTTTCACTTCAGGAAAACATTGGAAAAAAATTCTTTGAGACTGTAAGAACAAGATTTCCTCGGTTTCATTATAAATTCTACAGATTTAGGAGCTTAAATGCCTGTAGAAATGCTTAAAAATTTATTAAAACTGAACTAAAAAGCAAGCAGGAACACCATAAGCCAGAAATGTCATAAGACAGAAAGACTTCTTCTGCTAAACTCCTCCTATGCTTATATTCAATATCTCTCTAAGCTTCRTTCACTAGAATAGGACACTTGCGCACAAGCCAATTGGGGATAATGACGTAACGCAAGATGTGAGTGCAGTGTTATTATCTATTCAAACTCAGAGATAAGGACATAAAAAGCATAGCAGGTCTGGCCACAGGCAAGAGCATTAATCAGGTTTTCTAACTCCTCCCTGCAATGCCCTTATTTATATCATGTAGCATATGCTTGAGGTGACAGAGACAGCCCTACTCTGATGATGTGTAATGGTATGGGAGCCCTTCCAAGAAGGTCAGGTCTCTAGTCCTCCCTGTTCTGTGAAAGGTCAGCAGCTTCCCTCAGCGACTTATCCTTTTGGATCCAACTGGTTTTTTTCCATATTTGGTTAAAAATGGACAGCATGAAAATGAAACGTGTTTGATTTACCAAAGAAACTTGCTAAATTTGCACTGAAGTTTGACCTGAATATTCTTTTAATTTTGGTTCATCTACCAAGGGACAAAACCAGTTATTCATACAGCTTTACTCAAAGCAGTTCTGTTGTCACCATAACGCATGATTAACTTTCCAAAAATAAAAAACAAATATTTTTTCCCTCAGTTCCAAAGACTTGACATAACCCTCACATCTCATGAGAAACATGCACGTCTTTTTGATTCCTGAGTGATTCCCATAATAACGAGATACATCTGTTTTACACAGTGACTAAGTACTACAAATAACGGAGTTTCAGCCCAGTGAAGCAACCGAACAGCCAGTTACCAGAAGAACAATGCTGAGACAATAGTCACCCCACCTCTGACCTCTCAGATCTCAGTTCCCCACTTACACGACCCTGAACCCAGCCAGACCCCCCTGCTACCTTTTTTTTTTCCTCCTCTGTCTTCTTGTTTTCATCTCATCATTATCCCTCAATGCCGCTTACAGCACAGCCTCCATCATGGAGATGGGACTGCACAGCCAGAGCAGGACCTTGAAACAGAGCCACAGAACTGGACCTCCACAGACCTTTACGAGAACTTTTTAAAGAAAAGTCCAGGAGTAAAAATTTCTAACTAAATAGCATGAACCAGAAGGAAAACTATGTTTTATGCCCATCACATTTTCTTTCACTTCCACCAACCCACCCCCTTCTCTCCTGATCCTAAATTCCTCCTCCTAMCTTAAATTGTGTATATGTTTAACACAGTTTGGTTATAACCAGGACACTTGGTATTTGGTCTCTCTGTTGCAGATTTGACAAAGCTTTTATGTACCTGAAAGTCTGTCCAGATTTTTCAAGTACATCTGTTTGTCCAACAAAGTAATCTTAAAAATCTCCCCACTTTTACATTACCCCATCATTGTGTACAACATGTAAACAGGAGACAAGGGCAGGAACCAGAAACTTCCTTCTGCCTCCCACTGGCCTAGGGAGAGAAACTTCTCATCTCTTCTCCTTCACACTCTTTGCTTCATAGTGACCAGCTGCAACGACCAAGAGAGAGCATTTCTCCCGTGACAAGTTTAGGATGTTCCTCACAGAAATAGGACACATGATTTTGAACACTTTCTGACTAGGAGGACATGGATCCCATTTCCCGTTTTCCAGAYGGGTGCTCTGATCACAAGATTGTTACCCATCACCACCACTACAAGAAGCAGCAGCAAGCCCAGTTTGTGACCAGGGAATTTCTAATGGGAATTTGTCTCCACAGGAGGGCTCTTTAAGCGTGAATTTTTCACAGTTCTTTGATAAAAGTTCCTCATGCACATGTAAGTCTTGTTGCATGTGCCTAGAYTTGTTGTTAAACCTAAGCTTTGCTGAGGGCCCTCAGCTTCAATCAGGACAGAGGAGCTTGTAAAGCACTCCATTTTTGTTTATCAAGATGTAAGTAACGGGAAATCAGTTCCATCCATCCCTGTCTATGTGCATTTGGGCAGTATTCTTGTATGTGTAAAGTCTCACCTTCTGAGCTTCTCAGTGCGGTGTTTGTTCTCCTGTAAAGCATTTTACTGGGCACTCAGAATTTTAATTAATCATCAACTGTATTTGAAACTCATCAACCTCTTTCACAAACACTCCAGTGACCTTTTTTATTGTGCTAAATAGTAYGGAAGTTTTGTTTCTCAGTGAAAAATTGCAAAAGAATACATCTTTCCTATGCCTGTTATAGCTTCAAGAAGCTCTTTACTCGTCAAGGCAATCAAGATAGATTCATTAAGGGGTTTAGATTACTAATACTTAACTGAAACACTCAGTTCCAGCCACAGAAATTAAATCCAACTGAATTTGAGACTGCAGAATCAAGGCCTGATTTGTCAGGATTGTTTATATAAATTATAATCTTAATTAAAGCCAAAAAGTTGTCTATTAAGAAGTGCACAGGATGCATCCCACCGCAACTGTGATCTACTATTGGCAGTTCTCACAGCCTGAATCGCAGGTGTCTCAATATTTGGTGTTCCTCCGAAAGCTGGAGTCCTGGTGTGAGAACTGCTTCCATAAAAACAATGCACAAGTACTGCCTAGCATTTAGAGTTACCAGGTAAACATATAAACACAAACATAAAAAAGATTGCAAATTAACCAAATTCAAAATGAAGAAAACAGTAGTATTTGATTTTAAAACCAACCTCAGTATTTTGGTGTTATTTTTCCCCTGTGTTAAGAAATGAAAGAATCATTTGCCCTATTTTCAGCCTGCCCTAATCTGCCATTCTGTAGGATTATGAAAAAGAACATCATTTTAAGTGGTAGTTTTGAAAATCATGCTTATCCAAGCTTAAATTTTCTACCCCACATTCTAATAGTCAAGGACTTGCTACATCCCCAAGAGCATCTTCAGGAAATTTGGCACTTCCAAGCTAAACCAGACTCCAGAAACAYCAAAGAAACTGAGAAAGGCAGAAAAAAAAGGCAGTTGTTCATATATTTGATCCCTATCATTGTCAATTAAGATTTGATTAAGAAAGGAACAAACAACTCTGATATTTTAAATCTGTAACTGTCTGTTTCTTTCACTGTCAAAGAAAGAAACCTAGGAACCCAAGGAGCGATAGACAGTAAAAAGGAAAGAAAGTCTGTGTCTTCCTGTACATATATGTAAATAGATAGCTTGGTGAATACAACTACTCCTTTCTAAGTAAACATGCCTAATTGTACTTCAGATATGATCCCACATTTGGCAAATAAAATGTGAATTCATTAGTGGAAGGACAGCTTTTTGTACTGTGTAGCTGGGGAAGATTCAAACAGACCAATTGCACAACCTATAATTCCCAGGGATTTGTAAGGGAAACAGAAATCTAAGTAGTGAGAATTAAATTATCACACTAAGAATTGCCACCTGGGTTCCTCTCTCGTGATTAGAAAGACTTCRGAAAAAAGCAGGCTGCAGGTTGGCAGGTGCAAGACCTCTGACTTCATTTACAAAACCAAACACAAAACCAGAAACCCATAGCTATCCAGGACGTCTTTTTCAGTGCTTCTTATAGCTGCTCTTTGTCCACGGGTTTTATGTGACAGAAAGAACAACAGCCAACACACATATAATCCATTGTTTGTTCTGAAAAACACTGGGTTTGGATTTTATGTATCTTTTGGTACATGTAGATTTATATAAAGATAATAAAGCAAACCAACGACACCCTTTGGAATCACTTTGATTTCCAGTCCTGGCATCCAATAGTTTTTGTATTATCATTCATATCTCTTATTATTATGTTGACACTAGAGAAGGGAAGGTAACTCAGTGCTTATGCTCCTGGGTCCTGTGTGCCTGTACAAATGTCACCAGGATGTCAGATATGCTGCAAGCCACAGAATTGTGCAGAGAAGGAGGGGAAATCAGGAGAGAGAGGTGCCAATCTTTTTTCCAATGTTCATACGATTGCCTCTGCAATTCTTCTGGGAGAGAAGTTACTCAAAAGGATTTTCTTTTTTAGCACTACAGTGGTGGAGCTTTCTTAAAAAATAAAACTCTCTTTGGAGGACTGAGAAAAGATGGGGACTTTTTGACACGAAACACAATTTTTGTTTAAAATGTTGAAGTGATTTCCAAAGCTGAAATGTGCAGACAGAACTGTTTGGCTTCTGGGGAGGATGGGGGGGATAAATGAGACAGAGATGGGGACAGGTGATGTTAAAAGTGTG
>JAYKAV010000133.1:60631-144702 GCA_035582835.1 Phoebastria nigripes
AAGATGTAGCATACCTTAAAGTTACAACTTGTATCATATGTCACATGGCTGTTACTACATTTACTCAACTATTTAGAATCATTTGCTGTGAAAAGTAATAAGGATCCCCTAAAGCTTCAAAAAGCCTTTGAAAAACTCTCAAAAAGTARACAGGCATAAATAAGACATCCAAAATTGGTAGGTATTTAAAAATCAGTCTGATATTAATGTATAATGTATTTAAGAAAGATCCCTAGATTCAAATAGTTTAAAGACCAATAATTTATGCTTCAGGTCTTTTTACTGAGGTGGTTATTTCCAAGGCGTCTATCAAAGGAAAATAGTTTCAGACAAGACATTACAGCAGTGCTAAAAAGACTATTCAAAATGTAGTTTTTAAGAATATAGAATGAGAACACCTGTGTGATGAGTTTTTCCAGACTAAGCCACTGTTCCAATGAARTTTAAAAAGCAATCAATCAGCTGAAAACTCACATAGTCTTGTAACCAAGTAAATCTTTAGGATTTCTTTCTAATACTATCATAAATGTTACATTTCTGAACTTTATTATTAATTATCTTTAACCATGCTTAGTGAAATGAATTCACCAAAAAGCCCTCAAAAACATCCGTGTTTCACATTCTTATGTTCTAAAACTAATTTCAGTGCTGCTAAAACTCATGAAATTATCACAAGTCTCATAATTATTTTTTTGTTTGTTTCTCTTTAGCGCACAAACTTCTTTAGGCATAAGAATAGGTAAAGGATAAGCCTGTAAAGTAAATATTACATCAGAGCCGAGGGACCCACAAGCACTTCCAAGCTCCCACATTCAGGAAGCACAGCCCAGGTTCAGCCTGTGTCAGGTTGAGACCTGAGGACCAACCATTCCTCTCCCACCTACTCAAGACCTGGTCCTAGTCTCAAGTGCAAGGACTCTCTGTTTGTCTTATTCAATGTTTCCTCATGCTTTTGAAGATGASGTTATCTTGACACAGGCATTATTACTTTCAATGATGCATTAAACCTCAGAAAAGTTTTTAACAGTCATCCCACCCACAAAGGAAAATCTCTGAAGTTAGGTTTTCAGAGAAGATGGCTGTCCTAGGTCAGATATATAAAATACCCTGGGGAGATGTGGAGACTTCGAGCTAATACCCATTAGATAAAAGTTATACCATATCTAGTGAAGTGTTTGCTCTAGCACAGACTTTTAAAGCTTACTTTAGAGTACTATTAATCTATCCTGGTGAAATAGAGCTAGTTCCTCTGTAGTCAGGTACATGGCCATTGATTTAAATTTCTTAATTTCCAAAGGCRAGTTAGGCTATCAAGAACAGAAGATATAAAAAATATGTATCTGAGGACATATGCTATATCACCCAGGAACAGATTTAATTCATGCCTCTCTGAATTCTTCAAAACGTTTCTTGCACTTAAATGTACTGTAACAGCTAACAAATGCTCATTCAGCTAAATGAACATCCAACGTCCTCAGCCAACGCAGACAAGGTCAGATGAAAGACAGAAGCTCTGCTGAATAAGTAATGATGAAAGTTCATGTGCTGAGAAAGACAACTGATAAAACCACTGAGGAATGAAGAGAGACACCTACCAAGTGCAGCTCCTGGTTGCTTGTGGAGGCAGTGGGGAAGGTTCTGCTTTGTAGGCATGCCCATATGGTGCAATTTAGCACCATGAATAAGCACCTAAGCTCTGAATAAGCACCAAAACAAAACAAAAAAAGCAAGAACTCTGTTGCRTTATGACTATGCTGAATCCAGGCTAATTAGCCTTGCCATTCAGCAGAGCTAATTTACTCTGGAAGAGCACTAAATTGCTCCTGGACCCCAGGCGGGGCCTTTGCAGCACACTGGACAGCCCATGGCACCACCGGGACGTGCCAGCTCATGCAGACCTGGCTCAGGGATCACTTACAGGAACACAGCCTGCAGCCCTCTCCTGTGATACAGCAGAGCTTTTACAAATCATTCTGTTGATGCCACTTTGCAGCCCTGAACGTACAGCATAGAGAAGATACAGGATGATATTCTGCAGAGAGAAGCTCTGGCCTCGCTAAAGGGAGAGGTGAACTACCCGCCGACTTGAAGAGGGCCAGAATTTCACTTTCCTTGTAGTGAGTCCCAAGCTGTTCAACTCAGCATCAGCTACTTTTACGGTCGTAAGATTTTACCTCTGAGTTCACTACAGCTGGAATTTTTTGCTTAATGTATATGGATCATCTCAGGCACGTCTGAAATGCTCTGACCCTTGGGGTTGAGGGGCCATGACATCCATTTCATTCTTGCAACATCTCAAGGCTGTTTTTCAGACAGGAAAGAAAAGGAAAATTCTTCAGAAGGATCTGCAAGTAAAAGGTAGATGAGGAGAATGTAAATGTTGCCCTGGCTGAAATATAGCTGGGACAGTTCAAGTTGGCATCTGTATACTTCAAAAAAGCGCCAGAGTAACCACAAACGACGGTGCTCTTTATTGTGCTTCCTTGACCTTTGAGCATCCACCAGCAAAGTATAATTTGTACCGCTGCTCTTTCATTTTCTCTCTGTATTATATATTTATATATATTCCCTTATAGTGCTGATGGACAGAATCGGGCCTTTGTATTTCCTCCCTTTTTAAAGTATTGCTTTTTCTCATGCTTATGGAACAGTTAAAAGTCCAAAAGTCAGCAGTACTTCATTTTCTCCTCTTGCTTGCGTTATTGTATGTTTGCATGCTTCAACTGCCAAAGTATATTTAGCTCTCCCAGTCTATCCCTGTTCTTTTTTCTCATCAGTAATTCTTTTGTGTAAGCTCTTTCATCAGTCTTCCCTTGAGCCATAAATTTTAATCTTTTCTACAGTTTAAAATTGCACTGGAAGGGCCAGTCTTTCTACGTGTACTGCTTAGCACCAGCACATCCTCCAGTGGATCCAGTTTCTTCTAACTCCTTCCCTGCTGTCAAAGAGGTCTGCCGACCTCCCATTTCCTCTTTAACAAACAATTATTCCAGCAGATACTTATTTAATCTTCTCACACATAGATTTTTGCTACACTGTTTACTTTCTCTGTAAACTCATAGGTGGGGGGAAAGCACCTTAGCCTTGCTGGTACAAAGAACATTTCTGATAACACAAAAAATGGTCTTTGCGGTGAGGGTGCTGGTGCCAGGAGACAAAGTGATGATAAATAAAAGCGTAGAAGATTGAAAGGTTATTTAATGTAGTTATCTAGGCTTGTATTCTTACAACTGCATGCAATATAGAGTGAAGGAGTTTATCAGAGACCACAATGGCTTAAGAATCCTATTTACCAAACAAAAACTATGTAGTCAAAGCTGAGACCTGACAGACACACTGAGAATCTGACTTTCCAAACACGTCACCCAGGTGTGGGKTTTTTTTTCCTTTTGCCAGAAATCAGCTGTCAATAGCATCACTGTCTACACCTTCCRTGCCTCGGGTAAGAGCTGTTCTCAAGCAGGCTGTGAGATAATCCACAAGCGAGAGGCTAACCCCCATCAATGGGTAGCTGCTTCCTGGTACGGCATTCAGAAATGTTTGGCGTTTATAATGCCATGTTGTGATTGAAAATTCAGGGTTTCTTGTTACCCCTTAGAAGGCTCATACGTATGCCAGATGTGCTCACTTGAGACTTACGGATACAACCCAAAAAAAAAAAACATTTGAGTAATGATGAAAATTTGCCAAGGTGGATTTAAAACAAGATTTGGATGGCATTTTCAAAATGTCAAATATTTCCTACACTAGAAAGTACACAGTCAGGTGTTCCTTTTTTTTTTTTTTTTAGGAGTGGGACGGTCAAATCCGTCCAGTTGCTTCAGCCAAAAAACTAGAGTAAAATGGACAAAATAAAAAAAAAATAAAAATTCACGTTTATGAATCAAAATATTCCAATTTCTTTTTACTTACAGTCTTTGTACAAGTAAATCTGCATTTAATCATGAGAAATGAATGAATGCCATCAAAATTTTCAAAAATAATTAATTTAGTCAAAAAAAATGATGATGTTTTTTCAATTGTTTGATTTGTCCAGTGGCCTGAAAAATCAAAACTTGTTAAAATAAAACTGAGCTCAACTGTTAAGAAAACCAACTCCATATCAAATGAATACTTCCTTAATACACTTAACAAAAATGTCATGATCTTCACAAGAAAAGTTTGCAGTCTAAAAATAAAGAACATCCAAAAATCCACTTTGTTTTATGTTTGTTTACTTTCTGCCTTACTAGCATAACTGCAGAACACAACAGCAAAAGCTCTTACAATGCCATATCTAGAAGAGTTATCAGGTACACTAATTTGACTAACATCTCTCTGGGTACTTAGTCTTTACTTAGAGATTTTTTTCTTTGTACTTCTCATGTGCTTATAAATTTAATAGGTAGTCTCTCAAAGCAAAATTGGTCCATAGCTGATACAAAGCTGCCTGGGCTATGCATTCATTCTACAAATTGCCATAACCCCTTTTGCTTTCTCCACCATGCTTAGAAAAGCCTTTGATTCATGGGGAACGTTTCATACACTAAATGTTAATGAAATGGAAAATGGAATGATCCCAACCAGTCAAAAGTGTCTGTTGGCTGTACATTACAAAGAAGATGCATAAGAAACACTGAACAAAACAGCAGACCTATTATTTAGAAAACCGATCATAGCATCTGAAACACAAGTCCACTATCCATCTCAGCATTATACCTCAGTAAAGTGCCAGCAGCTGATTTTAATATTGATAGTTTACTGTACATTCTTATCCTATTTCCTAAAAAAAAAAAAAAAAAAAAAAAAAATCTGGACTAGTTATTTTATTTTCTGAAAAAGAAACCAACATGTATATGAAAAACTTGTTCATTTATCCTCTACATTCATCTGTCACTTCCCTTGCATCTACATAGACATAATTCGTTTCACTATAGAATCACCTATTTTATGGTGGTCTAGAAAATTTACTTGTTTCTTTTGTTCTGCAATCTATCTTAAGGAAATATAATTGCACCTCTATTTGAAACATCATTTTTACCTCATCAAAAGCCCTTCACTGCCCATCCAGCTGGCCTTAAAACATTTTGCAATGCTGTAACTAGAGACGAACAAAACAAGAATCAAAGTGACAAGAGTTAGTGAAGTGAGCTCTACTCATGGAGTACCCAAGTCAGGTCCAGATCTAGATTTCTTCAGATATGGGGGAATGTCCTCCATATGAGGTCAAGTCCAACAGTTAAGCTTAGTCCATTCATAATGACTGGTTATCCTGCAACACTTAGTACTACCAAGAAATTACGTTCTTAATGGCTTATTAAATCCTTTTCATTAAGATCATAGGGTATAATCTAGATTTTTGGTTGAATAAATCAAATGGTATGTGTTAGATGTGTTATAAAGTAACCTTTTGCACTGCATCAAAATATACACCAAAAAATAGTCTGCTTTGATGCCACATACGACTGCAAGTAATAAGGTTCTGAAAGAAATTCATTGAAAAATAAGTGTCTCACTTACCAGGCAGGCGTGAGTCATTTCGCTGTGGGTATCCCTTGTGTTCAGACAATGCATTTAGGAAACATGAGTTATCTCTCTATAATCTTGTCTGCCCTGAAGTATTGTAGATGGTCATCACAGCGTTGTAAGTGTGCCCGTGAAACACTGCAACTGGGAGTCTCTCCACCTATCAAAGCACAGAAACAGCAGCTGAAAACATTGCTATAATTTCCTAATGATAAAACAGTATTATTATTATTTACTTTGGAGACTTCCCCCAGTCAGGCCAGAGCAAAGAAGTGTAGAGAGACATCATAAGTGAGTCTTGAAGCAAAGAAAGAATAAGTGACATGTTCCAAATAATCAGCTCTTTCAAATCCCATTTTTAATTGCAAGACTACCCTACCCATCTCTTTTCCAAGTGTGCTTCTCCCAGGGTGATTTCATCTATATCTGTAGGTCTGGATAGCGTTGATACAGAAAGTTCACTTCTGGAATGGAGAAGTAACACCAAGTCCTGGCATATCATCTGTGGCCTGTCTACCAAGGGAGCTCTCAGGTTTGAAGTATTTCAGCAGTGCGCATTGACCTTTGAGGAACCAATGTCAATGACTTAAATAATTTACAAAAGTCTGTGTTGTAGATAAAAGGGAATGCAGGAAGTTCAGATCAGATTTTGCTGAATTTAAGTTCTGGTGGAACATTTGGCCTACATTTTTAGTTCAGGAGATTTACCCTTCATCTTGTCTGAAGGTTTACATAGTGTTGTCAGTGCCACACGCTGACAGCTGTGAGTCAGATCTCTGAAAATAATGAAAAAAGCTTTAATATCAGGAGGATTTTTGTTCAGAAAAACTGCTTACAAATACTAATGGTAGCTTGTAAGCCTCTAGGATGGCCATAGGTCATGTTTTTCAGCTTTTTTCCCTGCAACCACAAGAGACAGAAATGTACTTTCTATGTATAAAGGTGACCTTCCTACCCAATCCTATGAATCTAGTAGCTGCAGCTTTAAAAGGAATATCAAATACAGAACATTCTGTAGAAAATTAAAAAATAATGAATACCGAGTACAAAACCTTTGTATGTCGATATCAACTGTATTTATGAGGACACTATCAGTTACTTATTTTACCAATGTTTTTTCATTAGGTAGTGCCTGGAGGCTAACTGAGATGAGTTTCCATTGTATTATGCGGAGTAATATAAGAATTCAGAAGCAACAGGAAGAGTTGCAAAAGGAGTGGTTTTCTTGTTTTTCAATCAATGACTGACAACACTCCAAACTGAAGTTCTGCTACCACCTTGGGATGGTTTTCTATTTTTTCCTTGCGTGCCTCCATATCCCAAGGTAAATCTCCATTTACTTTATGTGACACTGAAAAAATCTTCTTGTGGGCAAAAGGGAATGCACCACACATGCACATTCAAAATTTATTGCTAGCCCAGCTAATCCACATTGCCTAATTAATACAGAAAAGCTTCATTAATAATACAGGAAAAATTGCTATAGAAAGAAAATAGCCTTTCCTACTACGTACCCCTTTTCTCTGGTGTGTGCTTACTCTTCCCATGTCCCCTCGGGTCCTAAGGTCAATGGTTTCAGGCTTCCTTGAGAGGATCTCGGGGGGAGGGGGGTGTTGGGGTGTTGTGCGTACAGCAACCATCAGCAGCCTTGGTCCTTTGCTGGGAGGAGTGYGATGTTCATGATGGGGATCTCAAAAATCCACTTGAAGTTATCTTTTTACGCTTTTTATCAGTCTGCTTCTTTCTCATTGCTTCCCAGCTGAAGTTTGAAAGATGCCCCCCCAGCCCCATTACCCCAGGGGCCTGTTGTTTGTCGCACACTGCTTCCCTAGGGCTCTTTGGCCTTTACCACATACAGTCTCCCATCTCTCAGGCTAAAACAGATCAGGCAGCAGTCACTGATCACTGCACAACTGCTAAACCAAGCTACAACCAGCTCAGGCCCAGGCACAGACAAGTGCTGGGTCCCTGCACTGCCAGGTCAGTGCAGAGCCTGGTGCTTTCTCCTGGCAATGGCAAAAATCACATTCACCAGGCTGGCACAACTAACTCATGTCTTTATATTAGTCATGTTCAGGCCTATTGTATCTTCTCATTTTTCTTGGTTCCTTTCACTTTACTATGATTTTAAATGGACTTGAGCTTTCTAAACAAATAAAACTGCAGGGAAGGAAAATAAGTCCATAATAAAGAATTCTGTTGTTTGCAGGAGAATGAAAGGACTGAACCAGCTAAAGAATAGGTAAGAAAAACAAACAAACAAATACTCTTCTAATGATATTTGAAGTTCAAAAAGCCACATGTATTATAGAAAAAAAAAACAAACCCATGATTTTGTATTGCTGTTGTTGATCACAGGCAGCCGCTGGAAGGAAGACTGTCCAGTCTACCTCCCCTGAGCAAGGCAGGGCCAGTTACAGCCTGGTGTAACCTAGCTCTAAATACTTCCAGTGATGGAAGTTCCACAATATCCTCGACTGTCCCCTACCCACTGCTTTGCTCTCTCTACCCCAGACAGTTTTTCTCCACATTCGTCTTGCTGTAACTTAAGGCCATTAGTTCTTCTTTAATCCACAAATATCTCTGAATCTTTGGTTTGTTTACCTCATCAGCTCACTGATACACATAAAGAACCTCTCTCCCCTCCTGCCTGGCTGGTGTAAGCTTTATTAAGATCAATGACCACTTTGAGATGATAGAGTTTAGTAGAACAGCAAGATACTGTTTACCCTTCTGCTTCTCGAGAACCTGTAGTACCTGGGAGATCATTCTGCATGGTCCCCTTTGGTTGTGTCCAGAGCAAATGCTGGAGACTAACAATTCAGATTTTCATCTCTGCCCAATCCTGAGCAATTTATCCATTTCAGACAATCTCACTACAGATTTTTCCAGATAAGAAAATCTGATGGAAAAATTCTTAACAGCTAGTCATATTTTTGGTGGTAAGAACCAGTCATATATTATTAAAGTACAGCCTAAATTTGCTTTAAGATTATAATGTGTGGTAGTGTGTGAGGGCCAGGCTCACACATAGCTCCGCAAGCTGAGGTTTCCCCCAGCTCCCTGATTCAGGGCCAGACAACCACACTGTGACCAAGCTGGCCTCGAGGCAAGCCCCCCAGAGTGAGCAGATGTGCTTGGGCCCTTGGCAGTGGCTCTCAATGGTTTTGATGCATATTTGTTAAAATGTGAAATACTATAGGGTTCCATAGGCAGGGAGCTGCGGGCAAATAGCACTTGCTTAGCTTGATTTTGTCAGCCTTCACGTCCTACTGTCTCTTAATGTCCCTGTGCTGCACAAAAAAGTGGAGCTAAACATATCCACTGTCTTTGAACTCTCTGAGTTCTACAAATGAAGATGCTAATTTAATTATTTACTATTATTTATCAGCTACAGGAATGAAAATATCATTTTGAGATTTACTAATCGTACTCACTCTTACCAAAGCTATACAAGAACAAGTTCCTTTTCTCACCATAGCTATTAAACGCAAGACAAATTAGATCAAAAGTGCCACCTAGTGACAAAACCACTGAAAGTTTTTTTAGAATACATGAAAACACTTCTTTTTTTCCCTGAAATTTTAGCTGAACATGCAGTGAATGTTAAAGAAATCAGAGGCTTACTGAGAGGCATACAAACCTTTCTGTAGATAAGCAGAATACCTTTACTGGAAAGAAATATACCACCTCTTTATTTAATTTCTTTTTCATGTTTATAGTTATTTCAGTGCTCCCACCAGCCCATTCTGCCCATCTTAAAGTTTTGGACTCTTTGAAGTCCAAAGTTTTGGATTGTGTGGACTCATCCAATGTGAACCGTGTAAATTTTTTGTTAACTGTTTATTAACTGTTCGCTACAGTTCTTCCAACAAAAGAGTTCAGAAAAGTAGCTGCATTCAGATCGCCCACAAGTTTATGGCTTCAAGCCATCTGCCAAAACAGCCAAATCCCAGGAAGCCCAGAAGAGAGAAGCAGCTCTAAAGCTGACATACCTTTCTCTTTCCCCTTCTACACCTTCCCCTGTCCCCCATGGGATGTCACTGCTCCTCCTTCCTCCCCCAGTCACATTGGGTCATCTGTTGAGTATGTCTTGTTCCCTACTCAATGTGTTGACTAAACTAGTCATGCTTAAAGTTCTTAAATGGTGAATCATGCACAGGACAAGGGAATCACAGCGCAGAAACACAAAAGCTTCAGGAGTGCTATACGTGGTGTTTCCATAAGAAGCACCTTTCCATAAGCAGCACTCAGCCAACAGGAATGATTGAAAAAGTGATGCTGTACTAGGGACATGCAATGCAATAAACTTCAGGGAGGCCACATCATCCATTAACACACCAGAATAGTGATTTCTCCAGATCTCCTATGATAGTTAAAATCAGACCATTCTTCACATCACTGTACGTGACCTTGGGGGGCAAAAATGAGTAAAGAGATAATCGGGAGACAAAATCTACCAGGTGGTAAGATCAGTGGAGAAAGGTGTGGAAGTACGGACACAATTTGGGCCGCTAAACACATGCAGAGCAGCAAATCACAGCAGAGAGGTGTGTGGCAATAAGCTCAGGTCTGAGTGCAGCACAGTCATGTTAGGGCAGCACTGCACTTCAGCCGACTCTACAACTTCCTAGCACACAAAGAGCTAATTAGTCTCTTTCTGCACCATACCTCATTAATCTTCACATCCTGGAGTATGGTTGCACAGACCTGGAAGGGATGTCTGGGTGCTCCATCATGTTTTCAGTTCCAGGAGCCTAGATGAGTACTTACCATTTGGGCTGGTCTTTCTTCATCTTGCACTGATTCTTCTTTTGTTTGTTCCAACTCCTCTCAATAACTTCACTTCAGCTTTAGTTCCCATCAGCTCCTTTTAATCTCTTCTCGCATGCCCTGTGCATATAGCCCTCTTCCTTCAGCGTCATCATCCCCCCTTCCTGGTCTTTACAAACAAACCAGCTAACAAAAATATAGGAACTGACTCAACATTGGCTAACATCACATTGTGATATGAACAGAGTATCAAATGTATGAAGGGTGACTACAGAAAATGAAAAAAAACAAACAACAACAAAAACTCAACCTCCCCCCTCCCCATTTTCCATTTACATGGCAGGTAGCACAAGAAGTACTAGAATTAAACTGCAGGAAAGATTATTTGTCAGTGACAAGGAAAAACTTTGTAGTGGTAAAGATCGTTGAGCACTGGAATAGCTTGTACAAGGTGACTGTAGAACCTCTGTTGCTAGAGGCTAGAGAAAGTCTAGTCATGAACGATATAGGGGTTCTTGATTGTGCGTGAGGGCAGGATGGTGCACTAGTTAATCTCTAAAGACCTTCTCCAGATCTCTTTTTTAGGATCCTATGAAAATTAAGAAACATTAAGAAGATGCAGAACAACTGTTATACATCTCCACTGCATAACTCTCACGAAAAAATTTCTTGTAACGTGCAACACCCCACAGTAACTCTAATACATCTATACGTATCTATAACATGATTTACAACACAAAGACCACAGGAAAAACAATTAATTTACTATTCCAGGAAATGCTTGACTATAAATATGTAATATTTCACATCTGTTACTGTTGTTCAAAGAGGCAAATTAATGTTGCCCTCTATTTGAAGTGGAAATGCATTTTTAATATATTATAATGCAGATATTTCATAAACAAAATGAGCTAGCAATAATTTTCCAAAGAATCCTCCATACATACTGGAAATCAGGCAGAGAATAAGAATCCACATTTTAACTTACCTGAGTGAGTTCTCCTACTATGAAGACCGCCACCATGAATTATTTTCATTCCATCCAGTTCCTTATTTTTGAGCATCTGAGATGCGTTTTTCATCACAGCAGAATAATAATTTTTCACAGAAAAAATAAAACTTATACTAAAAGCTTATACCAAATTGTTCCCTTCCCCTCTGCTAGGGAAGCAGAGGAAATGGGCATATTTGGTGATCTCTGCACCTCTTCACTGTAAGAATTTTTAATTCTCCCAGGCAGAAGAAATGAGAGGCTTCATGTCTTCTTGTTCCCAGCTCAGGTCACTTTCAAGAAGACATACTTCAGCCTCAGACATTGGGCAAAGCATCAGCAGTGGTAGGAAACACACTGCATCACCAGTTTAATGGGAAGCTGGTTTTGTTTGGTATACAATTCTATTAAAATGACTACGGAGAAGGCTATTACAAGAGTCCACCTGAGCAGCACAACAGTGTGCCTTACTTTATGATGAACTAATTGCTCTCCAGGCTATCATGGCACATATAAAGTGTTTCATCTGTGCCTGAATAAGACTGTAAATTTCTGGGATCAGGGACCTTATTTCTACAAAACCTTAGGACAGACTAACGCTGCCATTCAATACATCAACAGTGGTGCATGCTCCTTGCAAGATTTCTGCCTATCTAGTGTAAGTAGGATTATGAGCTTTATTGATTTTTAGTGTAACTAATGAGCTGAATATAAGACACCGCCAGAGACACTTGCCATTAATCAAAGTAACAACTAAAGCACTGATGTTTATGTTCTGTACCAACATAAACAGAGGTAGATTTAAAGTATAAGGCCAGGCTTTTCTTTAATGAGATTGAAATAGGTTTTGTGGATGTTGGTTTTTAAAAATTATTTTTCCACAGGGAGGTAGAGGAGAAGGGAGAATAAATAAAGGTCATAAACTGCCTCTCATTTAGTGCAAGCTACCTATTGATACCAGAAAGCCTAAGCAACATTAACACTTAATAACACCAATGCGTTTCTATCTACAGATCTGAAGGTCTCAATGAATTACATATTATGCTGGTGTATAAATCCGCAGAAAGGTCAGATGTTCCCTCACGTAGTTCTTCTTAAACGAAGTCATAAGGACTTCGTATAGCTACCAGGAACTCCTGCATTCTCCACATAATATCTATTCCTGTTACTCACTTTTAGCTGTCAGGAATTTGTTATRGATGAACAGACAACTAATGCAAAACTTCATTGAAGAATATCTGCTCTAGGTGAAAATATATTGGAATAAGATATTTTATCTGGTCAACAGCTGCTCATGAAGGATGTATGTGGTCACTGAGATCCCTTATCTTTTCCACAGGAACAGCTAAGTTTCCTTTGGCAAGTTGCTGTCACCAGCTATACCTCTGAGAAACAAAACATGGAGCTCCAGAGCTCTACAGAGCACTGCTGAGCTGCCATTCCTCTTCATTACTCCAGTAGCCGCAACCTGGAAAGTTGTAGCAGAAAACAAAACAAAACAAACAAACAAACAAACAAAAAAAGCAATGCACATGCATTTTGTGTGCATTTGAAAAAGAAGCTGATGACAGCATTATTATGAGAAAGCGTTAAAGGTTAGCAGTCTGACATTGCATATGCTCTTTAGCAAATACACAGCTTGAGTATTGGCAGATGGAGATTTCGGATGGTCTCCTGATGGTTCTTCTTTAGAGAGTTTCAGTCTCTGTTTTCATACTGAAGCAATTCCCTTGTTTCTTCAGCAGCTCTTTTCCAGCTGCCTTCATTTCTTCCCCGTGAGGACAGAACCACATTTGAATGCCAGGAATCTTTCTTTTTTTACTGTGGTTTCTATTTTTTCCTACTCTTTCTCAGTCCCTTATCTAAGTCTCTAGGTTTTTGACAGCATGTCTGAGGTTTGCTGATATTTTAAACCAGTTGTGGATTAAACAGAGCATGAAAAGGACATCAGCCCCCACCTTTATCTCCTATTCTGCTTCTGCAGTGTTGGCAAAAAGTCCCAGCACAGTAATATGCCTTCCCTCTCCCTCTTGATCCAATCGCCACATGCCAAACTTTGCCTCTTGGCTCTCTGCACATCTACAGCCTGCATGGGGATTCCCAAAGCGAGAGACCTTCAGCACTGTGCACCACCAGCGATGCAAGCCCCTGGCCCCGGGAGCCCACTGCGGGGCGGGGGGAAGGCAGCACCCTTCTTTCCCAAGATGTGCCTGCAGCAGCACCATGCCCTCTCCTCCTGTTACATTTGGACTGTTTTCATCCCTGCTTTGAATGTTGATTCTTTAAAAACAAACAAAACCAAACCAAAACCACAGCCTTTGAATACAGCTTTGGAATTTCACATGTGTTGACTATGGTCAGCTTAGCACTGCACACCCCGAGAAGCACTCTGACCCCAGGGGCTCTTTGGACACTTAGGCACAGATACAACTGTTTGTAAGCTTGTAGTTGTGGAACTACATTTTTCCTCAGTGTTATTTGCAAATAAAGCATAAAAAAATTAAACACAGAAGTCATTTCAGCAGCTTGATTGTTTTCTCCCATTAATTTGACATGTTTAATTTCTAATTTTCACGACCTCATTTACTTGTAAAGCCACTCCTGCTGTTTACCTCCACAACATACCCAGTGTGGATGTGTGGCAATTATGAGTAGCGCTCTAGAACATATTTTCAGCAATTAAGGGAATGTAGATGATTAGGAAACAATCATGAAGCTTTTGAGGAAACTCATGATGTTTGGCAAAGACAGTGCTAAGTCCTGTGCCTTCCTTTCTGATTCAGTGTGAAATGCTGCCTCTTACTATGGGAAAGTAATAAATTTTTGACTGCTGTTTCTCACACTAGTGTTAATTTTGGCCACAAAACATATTTGCTACCTGACACAAAATAAGGAGAAAGGATAAAAGGAAAAAAGGAGAAAAAGGAAAAGGAGAAAGCTGTTTTTTTAATCAAGGAGAGCTAGGGATCTGGAAAATAAAAATATATTGTGCTAAAGACCAATGACATATGATGTCTCTAAAGGGGATGATGCTTTTATCAACTTTCTGGATATTCTGCTTCAAGGCAACCACATGATGGTTCTTACTCCAAAACTTGCCACAGAAATTAGAATAACGTAAGTGAAAGACAGCACTGTTACCATACTTGCAAACTTGTTGCAAAAAAAAAAAAACCTGAAGAGCTTGCCAAGACCTCTGGTTTTGTTTTCTCAGTTAGTATGCCA
This sequence comes from Phoebastria nigripes, assembly GCA_035582835.1. Classification (NCBI taxonomy): domain Eukaryota; kingdom Metazoa; phylum Chordata; class Aves; order Procellariiformes; family Diomedeidae; genus Phoebastria; species Phoebastria nigripes. The sequence continues at coordinate 75,126 of JAYKAV010000133.1, forward strand.
CTTTTTTGACTAATTCCCTAAGGAAACAAGGTTTATACAACTGTATAGGCTTCTCCCTGACTCAGCTCCCCTTCCCCAAGCCCCTTAGCAAGTTTGTAACTGTTAGCCCCTTTCAACCAAATTCGGACAAGGGAGGGAAATCTCCCTTGCTGTGTCCAAACCTCAGAAGTCAGAAGCAGTTCCCAGCTCCCAGGTCCATACATGCCCTGCAACCTCATCCACTCCCATTTTATGCTAGCAAGGACAGAAGAAATCAATGTTTTAGACATATTCTTTTTTTTCTGCCAAATCAGTGACCACAGAGTTTATTTTTATTACTTTTTATTTTTTATTGCTTTTTATTTAGTAATGGCAAAGTTCACTCATTCCTGCTTTTCTACTTTTTTAATCAAGTCTTTTACATTCCAGACTAACAAGAAACACCATTTAAAAAATGCTAATACACTTCATCACATTGTTCCTAGGGTTATTATTCCACAACATCACTTTGAGCCAGTAGGTAACTCTCATGCTATGTAGTTTTTTCTAGAATCCAGTCTGAATACTCAGCAACTTTTGTGTAGACACCTGGCTGCCTGGGGCGAGCGCACCCTTCGCCCCAGCTGGTGATGCCCACCAGATACCACACTTCCTCGTGCTTGCATGACAGCGGCCCTCCTGAATCTCCCTGTGTCGTGGGAGAAAAAGACAGAGCACACGAGGAAGAGRTCTCGTCAGTATTTCTCTCAAAGAAAGCCCTGATTAAAATCAGCATCATTCAGCATTAACACCAGCATAACTGCCTAGATTTCAATCACTTTCGCTTAAGGATGATTAACAAAGTACTGAAGCAGGTTTTCTGTTTTTCTAGTAAATCGACTTCTAAATACTTTTGAGTCATTGCAAATAATTTCCACTGCCCATGAAGGTTCAAAACTACCAGCTTTTTTTTTTTTTTTTTTAATTTACCTTCATACACATTTAAACCCAATGAAGACTACATGTGCAAGTGAGGAAAAAAGTAAATTTGCCAATGTTTCCTCTTATGACCTTGGGTTTAGTACGCAAACCTCAGTTCTCTACGTGGCTTATCTTGTTTGAGTGACTCTGTCCCCCTCAGGATAAAACACCTCTCTGTTTTCTTTTCCTATTCCTAACTGATCTTTCTGAACATAAGGTTCTTTAGTGTTGTTGAGACAATAGCAAGTGTGTAATTTTTATAAAACAGCATCTCCATATTCTGATACACTGTATCAGATAAAGAAAGCTTAATTGGCATAGAGGAAAAATTACTTCCTAGCTCCAAGTATTTTTATTCCTAATTACTCAATACCGATTATAGTAACAGCAACATTTTAACCTAAAAATGTTAACTGATAAATGCTTAAAGTGAAAATACTATATTTGGTAGAGAATTTAATCTTACTAATCAGAYTATTTTCTTCTTGCCTAAATTAACTCAGAATATTTAAATTAATGGAATGTGCATGAGTTTACACTCGAGCAGAGAATTTGGCTCACTGAACTCACGCTGTGGTGACATTTTCAATTCTAATAATGAACGGACCAGTCTGCTCAGGGTGTCTTTAGCCTTCCATTCCCCATGCATTTTAACAGCATTGCTAGCAACCTCCCTTCTGGTTTGTACACAATGGATGTTTTAAAATAAGATTTCATGTACTGTATTTCATGTCAAGAAATAAAAACATCACATAGGAAATCTGCTTTTATTGGAGAAATGCTTTGAGATACTATACTTGCTCTCTCTGGATTTCTGATACTCCGAAGGAACACAGTTTTATTCCCTAAATGGATGAGATATATATACACACACTCAGAGTTTCTTATCCATGGAATCTATCCCTAAAGACTTCAATGTCACAAAAGAAGTGTTTTGCATATACCTTGATTTTCAGTACTTTTGACATGCAAAAGTGACAAGTTAACCAACAGCTCTATTGATATCTATATTTTTCTAATGGAAATTAAAAAATAATTACAGTATTCAATTGTATGTTTGAACAAATGGTTGGAATATATGACTATATACAACTTCTTTTCATTACCTTACAAGCATCCCTTCCACCTTCATCGTAGCCAGCACAGATCACTTTGTCATCTATTCTGCGCTTCCGGTACCTTGCCTGGCATTCCTCTTTTGACATGAGGGGAACAGTAGCCTTCTGAAGAATATCTTCTACACGACCTATGTAATAGGTGGTATGAACAGAGAAATGTGTGCTTCTAGCAAAATAAAAGTTAAAATTAAACTCTAGAAATCCCCATACAGTGATATTACAAAGTTGGAGGCCACTGCTTTTAGAGTGTTGTTAGATGTTCACGACACTGATTTTCCTTTTTTTGTGTTAGTAAACAATGTGAATTGTCCGCTAATTTGAATGTTTTTATAATGCTATTTTATGTCTCATGACTGGGCATCCTTCAAAACTCCCTTGTGATTCGCAGTGAATCCTCGTACGAGTATGGCTTTCAGGACATTGCCCCTTGGAACCTGTCCTCCCATTAAAAGCATTGCTTTGTGTTATTAACAATTATTTCTTAGTAATGTGTTACAATAGGCTTGGAATCTCCCAGTTGCCAAATCTGTGCTGATCCATGCCCTAGCAGTTTACAGGATGGAGAAATTTGCACATAGAATAAAATAAGAGTATTTGAGAGCAGCCCTTTCTTAGAAATTAACAGAAGAAATTATCCTATACAATATCTGCCTAAATTTGTTAGATTTCACACTGAACTCTAACCTTCAAATAGGAAAGAGTACAGAGGAAAGGACACTGTTTAAATACTTGTGTACATACATATAAACACACACATAAAGTTTACACATATAAAAATATAAATAAATAAATACATGTAAAAACAGACTTTGATCATTAACAGCTATTTGGCCTACCTCYGTATAAAATCAGAGGAGTTCAAATCCCATCTACTATCAAAACACAAAAGTCATTGGCATTGTTTATAATCAACCTTCAGAATCATAAAAGCAAAATACTTCAATCTCCAATTTCTAAAGTCATATGAATACAATCACGTAAAAAAAAAAGCATGGGTTATGTGCAGACTGTAATTCAAAACCTTACAGTTCAGTGATAAGTCTGTTGGCTTTTTTCAGCTGGGAGCATGAAAAGGAGCGTGCATATATACTGGGTTTTGCCAGTAGGTTAAGCTAGAATCTAAGGAAAAGTATTTGAGGGCTGTACAGGATATATTTAAGGTTGCATTCTTACATATTTCAAATTGTTGGATCAAACAATTTATAAAATCTAATTTTTGTGTCACAGCAYGGAGTTATTTCATGATCATTTCATACATCTTTCATATATGTTTTATGATGTCTTAATAGAAGTAGTTTCTAATTAAAAATTGTATTACAGTGATGGCCAGATATCAATAATGGTAGCCAAGAACATAGTAGAATTTTCTTTTAAAAAAGAAGGGGGTTTTCTTTTTTTTTTTTTTTTTTAAAAAAAGAGGGGGGGGTGGGTTTTTTAACCACATGAATTTTGCAAATACAAGAACTCACTGTTTAAATATTTATCTGTACCTTTTTCTTTTCTGTAACCCCATCCAATTACCCAACAGTCAGTATAAAGTATGTTAGCATCTTCTTTTGACGGCAGGCAAATAGGTAGTTGAAGATCTAAAATATGATTAAAAATATTAGTTTGACCAGCAGAGACAACTACAACATTAAGGTTTTGTGGGCACCCTGATGATAGCCTCCATGTTATGCTTTGTCCCTTACACTATGTATCATTCCAGTCAGATAAATAAAAGCCACCCATTTTCTTTTCAAAGCCAACAGAATGAGATTCTCCTCAAACCCCAGTAACTGCATATTAAAAGAAGCCAGCCCAGGTGTCATGCACTGCCATACCAATGCCAGCCCTGTGTCATCCTGCACATTTTCAGAATTCCTCTGAAATACGCTACATACCAGTAAAATTCATAGGTTTATCAAGTTTCATTAAAGCAATGTCATATCCAGTCTGTGCGTATTTATACTGAGGGTGAACAATAATCTCTTCCACTTTGAAGAAGGGCGTATCCTCATTTATTTCTGATTGTTTTAAAATACCAGCATAAACACGCCAAATGTTGGGATTCTCAAGACTGAGGGAAAAAGACAAACAGTCAGTCTGTGGCAAAAGATTTGCACTGATTTAGAGTTTGTGTGCAGATGCCAACATCTTCCGTTACTCCTGAGTGTACAGTGAACAGTGCTGAGGTCATTCTTTCCATTTTTTATTTTAACACTCTCAAAACTACAAAAAGGTTCGTTTTGTCCATTCCCTCCACTTCTTCTTTCTGTTCCTCTCCCTGTTCACATTTTCATCCCCACATCAGTTTTCTCCCTCCTTTATGTTCAGACTCTCATTGTCCTGATCCTTCTTCATCCTCCTTCCCCTTCTACCTTCTTTTATTTTCTCTTTTTCTCTTCTCCTAATTTTTTTTTTTTTTTAAATTTTCAAGGGCCTAATGCAAGCCCTGAAGTAGTAAGTGAGATTCTTTCCATTCATTCCAACACAACAGCTTTTCTAGTAATAAGAATAGGGTTTGGAATATAAATTCAAGTAGAGTCTATTCTGACACTTATTTGTTAGGAAAATGACACTAGCCATGTAAATATAGATTAGAATAGATAATAGACTCTTCTTAATTAATAATCTGTTAATTATTAATAATATACTAATACTATATTAATTATTAATAGTCTATCAATTGTTGATTAACTAATAATCTATGTTATTAATATATATTAGAATATATAGTAGATAATATAGATCACAGACCTATATGAAAAGTTCCAGTTAATCTTTATGATTTCAACTTTACTTTGAGTAAGTTTAAGGGATATTTCATTGTGATTGATATTCTACCATAAAGGTGACCTAGAATTTTTAGTACATGCAATGAAGAAGATGCAAAACTTGTCTTAAATAAACTTTCCAAAAATTTTGAAGATTTTATATACGAATTCATAAAGATCAGTTAGGCTTAATAATTTCCAATTAACAAAGTCTAATTTTTTTACTTTTATTTTGCAAGCATATCTTCTCCCTTTGCCTTTCATAATACTGGTAACTTCTACACTGGATAGCAGGTAGAGAATGGTATTTTTCATACAGGGTTTTTTTAGAGAGTTTAAMCACTTTTATGAAGTTTGCCACTGGAGGCAAAATATTGGCAATACTATTCCACACGAAACCAATAATGGTTAAAGCACTACACTGCGTGAGTAAAAATGCCTGATTTTGGACCATGTTGCTGGGTAAACATCCTCTTCTTTGAAGCATTTTGTCTGTTACCTGTCCCTTTTCTCCCATCAGACTGCATTATAGCCTTACACTTTTCACTCTGTAAATGACAGAATAACCTGCTTTACAGGTGATGACAATCTAACAAAGGAAATTAATCAYCTGCATGACAATTAAATCAGCTCTTCACAACACAAGTAATTTCATGACCCAAATCTGATGGTAATTTGATTAACAATACAGACTATATGTGTCAGTGCAAATTAGCAATGTCTTAGGTATTGGCTGCTTTAAATTTTGTTCTTACAGCTGAAATCTGCATTAAAAATAGGGTATTAATTGACTGATTGATAGAATTTGGAAAAAAAAAACTGTTAAAGGAAAACCAGGACAATTGGGATCTGTATGTTTCATGTAATGCAGAGATAGGTAGTTTAGGTACCAGAAACAGCCTAATTGGACCCCCACAGAGATTTACTTTGTGTCCTGGTCAAATAAGTTAACTTGCTGAGCACCCTGCTGCTGAAGCTATCAGATTAGTACCATTTCTTAAGTGCCATGGAGAAATCTCTGAGATAAGTCATTTGAAGTTTATGAAATGGAATAACCTAGCAACAGATTTTCCTTGATAGATGATATGGTATCACAGTAAGAAAAAGCTTATATCACATGAGAATGTCTTAGTTTCTGTAGGTATCTGGTGTCTGCTTTAGAATTTCATCTTCTAGATGCATTAAAATAATTTAGCATCAGTAGCACAATACTATGTTACAAAGGGACAAAGTATGGAGTTTCAGTTACGTTAAGGATATGAATAGTCTACCTTAGAAGGTCACCTTTTGGTTACATTAAGACAGTTTATTTTATTCTAGTCCTCATTTTTATTTTTCTGAAAGGTAGATCTCAACTTATCTCACACGCTGGATGAAATTTTTGGCTTTATTTATACATTTACATTTAGGCCTCACCTCATGACGCAGTGAGCAGCTGTAAGAATCCACCGGTTGCTGATGATAGAGCCCCCACAGAGGTGTCTCTGACGAGACAACTTCACGTGCAAGCTGACTTGCCAAGGCCATTCACCAGGGGAAGAGTCTGTCCCTCCAACGATCCTAATAGTTCTTGCAGAATGCTGCATACACACTATGGAAATAATTTAAAACTGTGCTTAAAGATAATTTGCACTCACCAATGAAAAATGAATATGAGACTACTGCTGATCCCTGATTAGGGACCTATCAATTGCAAAGAAGGTGATACAGGATACATTCTAATCTGTTTATGACCGTAAAGTCTATTAAAACCAAGTTCGCAGTGCTACTGTTGGTGTTTACAATGTGCAGACCTGGCCGACTTCACTTTTTCAGAACACTCTTTAACTTCACAAGGCATCCCATTGGGACAATGCAACCAATTCAATGCAACCAATTAAAAAACAAAAARCAAAAAAACCCAAAAAAAACAAAGGAGGTTTTGGCTTCCTTTACTGAAATCAGTTAAGCACTGTCTCTTTTACACGAAAGAAGGTTTACTTACCAGTACTGGCTTTTTTTTTACATAATCTTAGAGAGTATCCAGAGATCCTTCCTGGCCCATGTACTATTTCCACGGGAGATCCATTCGAGGACATCCTTAGGTGACACTCACACTTTCTGCAGAAGAATTAATGCAAAGATTCAGTTTGTACTTTTTTAATGCAGAACACATACATTACCCCCTCACCAAGTCCGCAGAATKATTATTTCAGCAATCTTTGAACATTTTTAAAAACATTTATCTCACCTTTCCTCATTGCATGAATCTTGGAGGGGAAAGTAGGTAAAAAATTGGCAGCGGATCACGTCTGTGCAAACCTGCTGACAGGCTCTGTGTCCTTTAGTATAAGTGACATTGAGTTCATCTCCCAAAAAATTCATATGCGTGTAAGTGCGAGAATTGCAGGCTGTAAGAATGAGTGCATTCCAAGCATCAGAAAGTCTGTTAATTTGATTAATTCAAAATTAGTATTTTTATTGTAATTTATTGCTTACCAGGAAAGGATTTTCTGCAATTCAGGAGACCAAAGCCTGATACAGCATTTTCTCGTGATATAAGTGCCTCTGGTATCCCACTTGTTGATGTCTTCAGAAGGCAAAGATTTCTAAATTGAAAAATTTTTTACATCTGTTCTCACATCCTAAAATTGATTGTTTAGCTACTGGTAAGGGAAGGTTTTTTCTTAAATGTGTTTTTTCTCCCAAGTCTCTACCTGTAAAAGTATTTCATATGAAAATCCATTCACTAAGTTCACTAGTTCACACTAAATTGAGGGGGCTTTTGTAGTTTTGTGAAATGGCATATGACTGTACTACTAAAGGTTGTACAGTATTTATACATATGTAGAAGAGGTGACTTTAGATGATATATGCCATCTCGGCTTTGCTTCTCCCTGAAATTCCTTTGCAACTTTATTCTTCTGTTTTGTGTGGAATGTAGATTTTTTACTATTCTCACTACTAAGTATGAAAGAAGGAAGCTCAATAGAAACATTTTTAAACTTGTTAACTTTACCAAAAATCTTTCCAAGTAAACAACTTAATACTGCTAGGAAACCAGATGACTCTCTTGATAATTTCATAAAATTCAGCTTTAAGTCATTAAAGCAATCTGGAGGCTCACTGTCTCTTTGATGTTTATAACTCTTTTCAGATTAACACCAGATATGCAGCTGCAATACAAACCCCCTGATCACACTGGAGAACAGATGAAATGCCCACAGGAAATTATAAACTTATGAATACAAAACATAAAAAGCTATGCTTTACTGAAAATAACCTTTTAACAAAAATTTCCATAAGTATAAGAAAAGAGTGGTTAAAAAAAGACTGTGTGCTTTTTTTAAAACAAATCTACTTAGAGAATTAAAGTTAGTTGTCATATTCACCTTTGGGATTCTATTTGCCATTCCCTGGTAAAGAATGTAAAGAACAAGCACTTTGGAAAATATGTACAAATAGTTTGACAGACAGAGATATCAGGAGTGAAAAAACTTGTAATATTCATTCCTGAAAATTCTTGATCTTCAAAAATGTCCATTTGACAATCTGTATAAAAAAAGAACAAAATATCAAAATTCCAAATATTTTATTATGTCATCAGAATATTAAGGTTTACAGATTATTCATWGCTATCCTTATTCACATTTTCCTTCCTTTGTGATGGATAAGCTGGAAAGATAACACCACATTTTAACCAAAAGCTATTTCTCAAGAACATTTTTGACTGTGTAAACTCATGGAGAGGACTACTGAGCAGGGATAAGGTTCATATACAGAAGAAGAGAAATGACATGTTAGAATACAGATTTGCTAATCTAAGGAAGACTTTAGATTAGGAACAGTGGAGATCAGTGTACAAATCCACAGTTAGGAATAAATCGTGGTAATCTAGGCAAAGCCTAAAATAATTAAGGTAATGGGTATATCTAAGAGGATCATGGGAAGACCAGAAGTAAAATAACGGGATGATCCTCCTAACACTTTATTAGATGTTATTTGAAAAGTAGGCAGAATAAGCAGGGGTAATGTACAGTCTACCCTCTGATACGACCAAAATAACATAACAGAGGCTTGGCAGAATAATTCACACAACCAGACWACGGATATAGAAGTTACAGGAAGCACTAGCATGTTTAGAAAGAGAAGAATGAGTTGCCTTCTCCAAAGATATACTTGAAGTCCTAGTTAAAATCCCAGTGCCAGAATAACAAGAGGAAAAAAGGAAGCACTGGCATGGAGGATGTTTCTTGCAGGAGTTGGTGGCAGCAGAGAAGTTCAGCTGTTGAGAACGTACAGCAGCCAAGCCGACACTACCCAATGAGTTATAGAAACATTCTGGGAACATCTTACCTACAGAAAGGGGAAAACAGTAAAAGGGAGAGGTAGAGCTTAATGTGACTCCTGTTAATTTGATGAGGTTTTCAAAAAACATAAGCATGAAAGGACAACAATACTGGACAGTAATTACACAATAAGAACAGAAAAAAAAATAAAATCAGGAGACTGGAAAATAAGGGCCAATTAACTCTGACAATTGGTAGGTAAGATCCCATGTTAAGGGGAAATAGAGTTCAGGAGAATGGATAGTTTCTAAAGGAAATTACATTTAAAGCACAAGTGTGGATCTGGAAGTTTAGGGAAGCTAACCCAGGATCTCAATGATGATGTTCAGTGATCGTTTGGTTCAATATTCAATGACCTCAAGGAAGGTACTTCGCAAAGGGCAGAAATACAGACAAATTGCTATGGATGTGTAATAGCATGTGTGCATAAGGACAAAATCAGAAAGGCAAAGGCACAAAATGAAAGGCCAAATAGGAAGGAACAAACTCTTGAAAGAAAAACATGCAGTACCGTTCAATTAGAAAGGAGCTCAGGTTCTGCTCAGTGGAGAAGGAAAGCTAATGGCAAAGGACACAAGAAAGGCTAAAGAACTACCTTTTTTTTTCCCCCTCTCTTCTTCATGAAAACAAACTGCAGTTAGATGGTCAACAAAATTAGCATTACTGAGCAGAGGGAAGATGGCATGGTAGAACAGGAAACAGAGAAATCCCATAATATTTATGATTTCGGTCGTCTTAGAATCTGACTGAAGCAATCTCAAAGTTTCTTGGTAAAATTTAGCTTTTGGTGTTCACAGAGGTTGCTGTGATTCCAAAAGCTTTGAAAGGGGAAGCATTTATGTTTAAAATGATGACACTGGATCATATACAACGTAGCACTAGTCAGCCTAAATACAGTCAGAAAAAAAAATAGAACAAATATTCAAATAAACCTATTCAGATATTTACAACACAGCAAGGCAGAAGGTGGTACTGAGATTTTATGACTACATTTGACAAATCTCTGTCTGGACAGGTATAGCTGATCTGTCTTGGATTAGGACAGATGACCTCCTTAGATGACCTCTTGATCCAATAGTACTGCCTAGGCTTCTATGATCCCATGATTTATTCCTTCCCTCTCTCTCCTCTTGCCTTTCTCGCGAGACAAGGAAAGCAAGGAAAGACAGGTAGGAACAAGATTGACCTTCACATGCTTTCAGAAATTCTGATTTAATTTGTGATAGATCATTACTGCCATGTCATCACTGTCATAAACCATAAATGTYTTTGGTAAAGTCTCAAATGGCTTTTGATACTTATTTTTTAACTTAAAATCTTATTTTTGTGCATATGTTACAGTCCCCCAATTCTTCTCAAAGTCTGTGAGCAGGACCCTCCTGAGTACTCTGATTCTTCTTCTAACCATGAATATGTGTCTTTCTAGTACATCTTAATGCAAGAGCTTGGGAAAAAAAAAAAATCTTCCCTCCATTCTCTCTCATACACATAGTGAAGGAATAGCTAAATTGTTTTCTTCTCTTTACAGAACTTTTTCTTCCTTTTTTTTATTCTTCATGCTTCATTTTTCTTTAATCTTCATTGTTAAGGTCTGAACAAAACTACTTTTTCAATAGTTTCCAGAGATTATTGCTACAGTAGGACTAGCAGTGTCTGAAGAAAACTTACTGGTATAGAAAAAAAGATGCAGAGTCTCTACAAAATGTGATTTCTATGGGAAAACTAGATTATCTGTGAGCTAAAATAAGGCTATATGGAAGCAGAACAACATCATYACCATTAAGAGAGGAAAATACCACACAGTAAGACAAGGTGGAGGTAGATTTAAAAATGGGGGGGGGGGGGAAGAAAAAAGTGAAAGATGTTTCAATTGAGAATAAGAAGGTATAATACACACTGTTTGACCTTGCACTCTTGAGAGTTTTGCCTGAGTAATGATTGCAGGAACAAGCACAGACTGCTTTCATTGCAAATCACTTGCAAAACACAGAATACATCCCTTCATATTAGCCAATTGCATTAGAAAGCTGCAGGTCTTCATTAAAAATTTCTAAGTGCATACACAGTATACAAACAGAATTTTAAAAGCTTTATATTCCTCCTGATCTTTAACTTTGATGGGATTTTATCTTTCATTTTTGTATCCATGATACAAAGATAGCATCCAATTTCATCAAGCTAATCTTATGAAAGAGTTCTTTAGATCTTCAAAGCAGGCAACTGTTTTTGTAAGACAGATGATAAAATGGAAAAATTAAAAAGATAAGAACTTCCTTTGTGCCTGAGAGTACTAACTATATTTGCAAAAATAAGTTTATATTAGAATTATTTTACATAATGAAACATTTATACATGTCAGAGATAGGCTGTACCTCGTCATCCATAACCCTTAAAACTAAACTGAATCAGAGCTTTTAAATAATTACCTATTTCAGAAAGCTGGCATGGCTTTAAAGAGAATCCAGACACAACCTCGTCAAGCACCTTTATGCTGGTTGGAGTTCCTACACTGGTATGTTTCAAGAAGCATTTTTTACTGAGTGACAAAGAATAAAGAAAGTGGTAAGACAACAGGCCATCTTCCTTGGTCTACACCATCCTCCTGGCCCCATAATTCCTACCATGGTGCGTGTTCTGGCCATGGGGCAGAGCAACCACCAATCTCCAGAACAATCTTCAAATAAGGAACCGAGCTAGCTGAACAATGTTTAACTTGTAAAATTGAGCAGATTAACAGCTCAAAAATAGGCCTGATAAAAATGAAAGAATTTCTGTGGCTGCTCTGATGGTGCTATTTTCAGAGCAATAAGCAGAGCAAGATTTGACAGAGCAATAATGCTGCACACCTACCAATATAATTTGCATTTCAATACCTCCAGAGGATTTTTTTTTTTTTCTGTGCTATGCTAATCAAGTTTGTCTTTCTCACCGATGGACAAACGAAAGCTAATTTACTAGACATTTTCCTATCTGTAAATTAGAATAAACATTGCAAGGATGACAAGTCAAGGAAAAATTACTTCCTTGAATAAATTCTCACACCTTAGACTGCTCTGAGATTTACTCTACTAAAACACAGCGCTGTCCAAGGAAAGGGATCAAACCTGTATTTACCGAAAGCTTGCATTGTGAAATGTTTCTGAGGCATATGTAAAAAAATGACAATGGTTGTCATTGGTACATCTTTTTTGACACTGTTGATAGCTGCCAGCCACAGTAACCTCATAAATTTTCCCTTCCATATCCAGTCCTATGTGGACATCTGGGCTGCAAGCTGTGAAAAAAGAGAGACCAAGTTCTGAAAACATGCTTCTATCCTTTTCCCCACCCCGCACCCCAAACTGCCCAAAAGAGAGCAGTTCGTATGACAGAGCCCTCATAATCCAGATTTCACATCCCACGCTCACTTCAGTTACATCATACTTCACATACGCTTCTAGTAACAAAATCAGAAGCGTAGGTATAGTATAGTACCGCATGGCAGAGGAAAAAACTGGCAGACTTTGACAGTGCCTCGGCCTACATGAGAGAGGAGCTCTAACCACTATGGCTGAGACCATGATGACATTAATCAAAGCAAGAACTCAGGATTAATACTAAAACACACTTTCCCATTTCCAAATTCACAGAGCAGTTTAAAAGGCAAATTCTGTCCTCATAAGCAACAGACATCTCCCATTTGAGTCAGAAGATTTAGAGAATTGGGACTGTGCGGTTTGAAATAGCTTTCCCCCACGCAAGATGCAGGTTTTGCCTCATGGACAGTGGGGCCTCTTCACAGAACATGAGTCAGCCAACCATTGGTGGGGTTTTTAAACATATATGGGTAGATTTTCATTTTAGTGACATTAGTCTGATTCTAGAGTAACTCCAGTGATATCAATTAGTCTATATAGCRTAAAGAATAACATCCCGCTGAAATCTATTTTGCTGAGCCAAAGCTACTCAGAAATATAAATGCGAYGGGATGTTGGCAGGAAAGGGCTTTTTAAAGTCCTGACTGCTCTGAAAGGCAAGTGGCAAGCAAAAGCAAGCACAACTGATTTGCCAATAGCTGCAGTGGAGAACTTGCTTAAAGTAAGACCCATTTAGCCCTGCCATATTGAGGTGCTATACCAATAACACTAAAGAATTAGCCTGATATCCATAAGACACTATTTGGCCTCAAAGTCAGGAAGTGAATAAATATATTCTTCCTTATTCTGTTTTTCTGCAGTACCATGCTATGCTTAAAGCTGATCTCCTCTTAATGACATCATTATGATGGTACAAGTTTAAAACATATTTAAAACAACACATTTAATAGGCTTTAAGTATGCCTGCTGATAACTCGCAGGTATGGCATGCTGACTCTAAGACTCTGTGCACAGCACACGTATATACAGTAAAAGATGGAGCTGCTAATAAATTATTACACAGAATCTTGAAGGTAGTACCATCACTTTGTGACTATGCACTTCTGCTTTGCTGGGCATCTGCTCTACAAAGTTATAAAGCAGGGTTATGCACACTGTACAAGCAGCTTGCTGGAGTGGAATTGTAGTAGTAAATTAATCTTTAGAACTGGAGCTACCAGTTAAAGCTTGTGCTCCCATCTGCCTCTAGCAAATGAAACAGTGACTGCAGGAGCATAATTTCCCTGTTACCTCATCTGGGGAGCTTCAGTGGTGAATAGTTGGGGCTGAAGGGTGAAACCATTGGAAGATTTTGTAAGCTGTGTTTGAAAGAGATCTGGCAAAGAAAATACAAATCACTGCTTGGCTGCTTCCCTGATTCTATTCCTGTTTTCGAAATGCTAGTTTTCTAACATCTGCTACATGATACAGAGCATAAAATGCATACATGTGAATAACCGTATCTTACCACTAATTTGGATGTTACACTGTTTTAAGGAATGTCCAGAGATAGCTCCTTCCATATCCACTTTCGGCAGCATTTCTGTATCGCTGTCTTTTAAGTAGCAGGAAAACCTGTGTTTTAAAATGCAGCAATTCACAGCTTTTGCAGTACAACACAGGCTTTCGTAATTGTTTCTCAGGTGAAATGCAGGCTGTCCAATATCYCTCAACATTAAAATTTAGACAACAAGTGCAATTTGGAGAAAGATAGGGTAGAGCTGCATCATCTTTGTTGGCACTGGTGGCAGATGAGATTACTCGGTGTACGAGGGAGCTCCAAGAGGTCTCATTAAAGCGAGACGCAGAGCCCGGGGTTTGGAAGACAGAAATGCACTGGGCATAGAGAGGGAGGACAACCTCATCCTCTCAGGCTACTGAAGTTCTTAACTGTGAGAAAAATATGCTAAAGAGAGAGGGTGGGGGACAGTAGAGGGGACCACTGGAGATGTGAAATYGCTCAACATTGTCCCTCAACAATAAATATGTGGCACAGAGGAGGGAGTGCACAGTCAGTTCTGTTTGCTTGAAAGGGTTGGTATGCAAGTGTGAAAGATTGGGCATTGCCAAATTTAATCTTTCGAATTTAAGCAAACACTCTTAGATCACCAGTTTTAAAGATACATGACATTGTTTTCCATGGCAACCCTATAGTTTTCCCTGTGTGCCTGTGTTCTATCAAAACATTACCGAGTTCCTAAAATTATGGCAGGAGACCAGCAAAAGCCACACAAACATGAACATTTTACCTTTTTGCAGGATCTTTAGTCCATGCCGCTGGCAAATAGGTGAAGAGCAGACAGGTAGGATGGTAAGTACACACTATTTGGCAGTAATTGGCACTCGGTGTAAAAACCGTAGCGAGGTCTCCTCCTTGGAAGTATGTATTTTCATAGATCTGAGTCACACATTCTGATATGGAATAACAAAATGCGTAAATTATTAGAGATGGGAGCGGGCACAGTTCACCAGGAGAGGGTGAAGCCACTGCTCCTCTTTGTCATTGACCTCGCTTTTAAGACAGTCCTTCAGCAGGAGAAGAGGGTGAGGAGGATGAGTCACACAGTTCCTCTGAGAGTCTCGTCTTTGCTCTCCAGCAGAAATAAAACTCTCTGGGGTGTCTCCCCCCCGTTCCCTGCCTCATACCCGATGCTGGAGCAGGGCAGACTGAGCTGAGGCAGGAGCCCGAGCAGCAGGATGGGCCACAAAGCAGATCTACGGCAGAGAGGGAAGGGACCTTCTCATGGCAGATCTCAGGATCAGCAGAAGCATCTTCTGAGAGAGACCAGTACGGAGCACCATTAAGAGGAAAACCAGGAGAAGAAAGTGCAGAGACCAAAAAGAGTTAGAAAGTTGTATGTGAAGACAGTCCTATTTTGTTTAGGGATGCTCCGAGGCCAGAGTCACAGGCGGTACCACCGTGCATAGCTTCAATGGCTCCCAGCATTTTATAAACCTTCTCCTCCGTCACACTCCATCTCGAACCTTCTCAGACTTGCTTTACAATGAAGAAAATACTGTTACAGGAGTAGTGTCTCAGGAACTGTCCAAAGTAAAAATGAGCTCAACTGCCACCTCACATCTGCAGGAATTCATCATCAATCCCATACTGAACTCTGTAATGAAACCCACACACGCTGTAGAGCCATGCGGTGAAGATACCTAAGCAGCAACCTGTTCCTGTCTTTCAAAATGAAGGCATTTGTAAGATCTCCGTGTTAAAACACACAAGAGGGCTGGCTTTGCAGAGGAGCCCACTGTCTTCTTGTATTTTGCCCTCCAAAGGGGTAGCAAATCGGCAAATATGCCTATTTTTATTCCTGTATCTACAAAAGTGCTTTTTCTTAGCTAAAAGATAAAGAGAAAATACTGTATTTTTACAGAATGGGAGGAAACCCAACTGAAAACATTTCGTCTAGGTGCTTAATCGGTTACTATAGAGCTATCGTGCTGTATCAAAGGCTATTTAAAATGAAAACAAATGGAACTGTCATATTGGATTTTACAGTTTTAAAATATTACAAGTCAATTGTATTTGTTAATGTGATTGTAAACTATACTTAGGTAATTCTATGTTTCCTGCACATGGGTAAAATATATAATTTACCCAAAAAAAGGAAAAAGTAAGGAATTATTAGACATATGTGCAAGATATGTTAATATCTTTTAAAGGTTAATTTCTTGTTAATACAAAATTTTTACTTTATAAACATCCAAATTTTCTGGTATAGATACTTCCAAGATCTTTCTCTAAAAATTGGTATTTGTTATTCTCAGTAGAGTTTTTTCACCCAACTTTGTCATTAACAGAAAAGCATTTTCTATTACTTAGAACACTCTAAGCGAATTCTAAAGTCAAAAGAAAACAATATTGCAATTATTATTTGCTGTATCAGACATTTTGGATCTTATTTACCTTCTTCTAGTGTAAATTAACACACAAAAAAATTGATTTATGCTGTAAAACTATGTACCATGTAAAACTATGCCAGTTCTGAATACTTTAATTTAATAAAAATGTTTCCTAGGCCTCAGAAATGTTCCAGGATTTTAGTTTTGCTGAGATTTCAATCCATGTAAAACACTTCCTTAAATAATACTACATTTATCAAACAGATTTTGCCAAAAAACTGAGTTACCTAATTGTCCTCTGAGAAAACGGTTAATACATTACTGAACATAAACCTGTGTTAGGTCTTAGTTATAATTTATCAGCACAGGGAACTTCAGGGAAATGCAATACAATTTTTGTAGTTTGACTTTTGCTAACTGAACAAGGTAAATCATTAACACAGACCGACATTGAAAAGCGTACACGATCACTAATTTTCCAGCCTATCAAGAGAATTCTAAAAAATACTTTATGATAAAACAATTGGTTCTGGAGTTATTCACACTTATTGCAATAGTCTTTCAAGCATGATGGCATGTAGGTGTTACACAGATACTTTTAAAATCGGTAGTTTCCCAGAAAGGCAATGTGTGAATAAGACTGAAGGTTGGTGGGGTTTGTTTATTCAAAAAAAAAATAAAAAAGGGTGTTGGCTCTGAAGCTCAGCTGCTGTCCCCAGTGAGGCTGCTGGGCTGAGTGGCCGTCAGTCCTGCCTCCGACCCCGAGGGCAGCGTCAGGGGAAAGGGCTGAGGCTTCTCTGCAGCTGGGAAGAGGCAGCCAGCTTACCCCAGCACTGCCGGACTGAGCCTCCACAGCAGCCACCACACGTTACTGCAAACTTTAGAGAGCTCTAATTCGTGCTGGGGGGAACCGGGTTAGAGCAAAGTCAGCTGAGAAGCATGGGGTGCCACTCCACCTCCCGCACCCCCATCAACCGCAAAGGGCTCCCTTCCTAAGCTGCTGCTAAAGCTGCTAACCCTGCTGTTGGGTGTAGGACGCTGAACATCGCACTGATTGCACAGTTACGAGCTGGGTGCAGCCTCAGTCCGGTAGAGAAAACTGCCCGTAGCATGGTCGCATGCATGCTGGGCGAGGTGACGGCATGGGGGGGTGGCAGGACAACGTCAGCAAAGCCCCATCAGAAAGTTCCACGTCAGGCAATAGCGTTATGTTGAGTTACCCAAACTTAACTGAGCGCAACCCAGCAGAATCAAGACAGCGCTCTCAGGACCAGACTGCAGTTACTAATCATCTCCCCTTCTAGAAGAGTTGCCTTACTCTGTGTGCCTATCTTAGGAATTATATATTCACTTACCACTGTAAACGGAAGCAAGTATGAAAATGAAATAAAAAGTCTGATAAATCCAAATCATCCTAAAAAACACAAAATCATTCTTTAGGATATGTTTAATAAAGGGTGTATAATTAGTTTTATAAAGCACCGCAAGACATATCACTGATTTAGACTTGTACTGTTACACTATTACTTCAAAATGACACTAAGAATTACAAATTACAGCTGTGATATGCAGTTATGGCATATATAAAGTAGCGTAAAAGAGGAACAAAGGTTTGTCCTTTACTTATGGTTGCAAGAAGCAATAAAGCTTATAAGCACTTGGAGAATTTCTGCTTCGTTTTACAGCAGAATATTTATTCTTGCTTGGACTGGGAGCAATATTCCATCAAAATGTCATTATTAATCCTGACTCTGTCCTGGTATTTCAGTGGATACTATTATCAACGTAGCAAACAAATGACTCGCACTCACTGCTTCTGGTATATGTTATACGAATTTTAAACCATTTCTTTTTTTTTTTTTTTCACATGCTATAACTTAAGCTGTGAAAGAATCAAATAAATTAACCACACAACACAATCCATAAATAGATCAACATACACTGTCTTGTTGCTAYGAAAACCTTTCACTGAATATCAGTTGCAATAATGATTACATACCTGAACATACAGTAGGTCTGGATGAATGGACAAGGTTTATGCTCTACTAAAAAAAAAAAAAACAACCAAAAAAAAAGTCAACAGTTTGTGTTAAATATTACTCTGCCTGCAATGCTAGCTTATCTTTAATATTTACTTTGAATGGGTACTCTTTCTGTCAATATTGTTACTGACCTTGGGCCACATTTTCAGAGCATACATCATCCAGACCACACTGAAATCGATGTCCAGGTTTTACACCAGCTGAGCATCTGCCTCTTGATGACATTTTAAAATAAAAGGCGAACCCCTGATTCAGAACAGCCAGAGTATCTGCTACTAGCACAAGAACCTACATAAACAGGGAATGAGATTTGTCTCGAGTAAGTCCTGAGCTAGGGCAGGGGGAGAAATCCACACGAAATCAGTAAGACTAGTGACTCAGACCCAAGTAAATGACACCATTATGAAACTATTGTAACTGAAGACAGAATCATCACCTATGTTTTCTTACTATTACACCATTTTCTTGAGGCATTCCCTTGGCAAATAGAGGCAGCTCTATTCTTCAACTATGTATTCTGTGCTCTGCATTCTTTAACATCAGCTCAAGTTCTTATTCCTCCTTTTCAATACTCTGCAGAAATTATCCTGTCTACATCTTCCAAGTAGTTTTACTGTGGCCCTTTCTACACTCCTATTTTGTTGTTAGATGCAACTAAGAGCGTCTTCAGTTTGCCAGAAGCCAGAAAAAAAACCCCAAACGTGTTTGTAGATATATGAAATGTAAATGCAACAGGAAGTCAAACTTAATTTATAGCTGATCTGAATCACTTGTTTTGATTTCTACAATTGTTTTTAACGTGTGTAACCAAAGCAAAATAAATTTCAAACCAAAAAAATACTTTCAAATCTTAAAAAAAAAGGTGTTTCGTTTCATAGTGAAATTGCCAAAGGGACAACTCTTCCCTCCTCCCCACTCTTTTTCCTTTTTTCTTTTAGACTGAATATGCTGGAAAGACAGATACATATGCTCCACTCAGAAAATATCTAGATCAAAACATTTCACCCAACTGTGACCCTTTTGAGCATCCTGACGATTGAAATGACTTCTCCATGACTTATGGGCCAGCAAGGTCTCCAACTCCTCCTTACAGAGGAAGAACTGTCTCAAAGAAAGTCTTCATACTGTCCTGTGTGTCGATTTGCTTTGCCCTGACATGTTTGTAGGAGAGGACTCAAATGTTTTCAGTACAGCAGCTTTCATTTTCATGTGTTTTCTTCTAAGTGTTTAACAGTGACAAGGGAGAGAGCTAGAAGGCTTTACTGCAAAACACATTGATAGTTTATTCCTGTAACATGAAGTGTTTTGAGACTAAGATGCCTGTGCAGCTCCGACCTTCAGCTCAGAAGAGGAGATTTTCCATTGGCCACGGGGTGTAGAGGTATCATAGGAGTACAGCTCTGGGAAAGTATACCACACCATCTCCAGCCAACACCACTGAAGCCTTCCTGCGTAATCACAGGTATGTGACTTAGTCTCTCTTTTCTGATCTATAAAATGATGATAATCTTTTACACCTCTGGAAAAATTATCACCTTTACTTCAAATTACAGAATTTTCATAATCCTGAAAGTAATCACAAAAACTACCATGTATCTGAATATTTATGAACAGAACAAGCTGAACTTACAAGTTTTTGTGTTGCTCATCCTGCACTGCTATTCAATTAAAATAATTATTTTTCTTTTTTTTTTTTTTTTTTTTTTTTGTGTGTGTGTGTGCATTTCACTTGGTGGCAACAAAGGGATTAGAACTTCTCTCCAAGGACTTTGAACTTCTTCACTTTTCATTTCCCATCTGGGCTTTCCAGCTCAGATACTGGGCAGCATTATTCCAGTTCATTACTGTTATTAAAAAACAAAACAAAACCAAACCCAAAAAACTCCAACCCCACACTTTTGGAAAAATAAGGTATACACTTCAAATCAGCAGAAAAAACAGGGCAGATTCATCTGCTGTTTGTTGCATAAGCAAACTAGTGGAAAAAAAAGAAAAAAAGACTTTCTTAAAGCAGCAGTTCTCAAATTTAGATATCACACTCCTTCCAAAAGCATACATCATTTTAACTTCATGTATATGGGCATCAGTTGGATTTGATGGTGAAGCTGAGAAATAAGGCAGCAATGCTAGTGACAGAGAATCATAACGAGCACACTCTCTTTGGAAAATAAATGCATTTTCTTTCAGTGGGCCTGCTACTCAACATGACAAATGCTCCCCTGTTTACACCACGGCATTGTTGCTCAAATCAACAGAGTTGTACTTCCATACAGAGAAAAGAATGTGTTACGAACTCTATGTTCCTGAATGAATTATTGCTTATTATATTATAGGACATATTTATTATAGGACAAATTATAAAATATGCTGAGACAAATTCTCAGCTGGTATCAGTTTACTGAGCTTCACTGAAATCCAGAAATTACATGATTTAAACTAGGAGAAGAGCTAGAAATTCAAAGTGCATAGAATACCAAAACCACCTAACACTCATTAGGCTCATAAAGGCTCCACACGTAAGGTTACTGTTGTCTGAATTCCCCCACTGTATTCATTTAGCTATCAATAATATTCTGGCAATAATATTATTGATCCCCCCATAAATGGGGATATTGTAATTAAGATTTAGTAATTCAGATGGCAGGGTTAAAAGAAGAGCTCATCAAAACATTTTGATAAAATGGAAACGTTTTTTGATGATACAAGTACAAAATTTAGATGAATCTTCTGAAACAAAATGGAATGCTTGCTTCTGTTTTGACTCTGTTCCATTTTGACTTGGTGTTTAAAAAAAACAAAACCTGCTTCAGCCTAAGCTGTCAGCAAGTTCTTTAAGATGAAATGTCCCTGGCAGTGCAATTGCCTACTAGCCTGATACTGCTTTCTGCTGATTTCCCTTGTGATTTATGCAAAATCTCATTCATCCGCAAAGGTGGCATGAATTACTGAATTGTTTCGCCTCAGGAAATGAATGACTGGACACTACTCTAGTCTGATTTAGGTCTAATTCTGCCTGCCAAAACAAAATCYGACATTTCTTATGGCGATCCTATTCAAAAAGCAGCTTCAACATGGGAGAAGATCTACTGTCTGTGATGAGACACCTGCCAGTCATGACATGGAACAAGAGGAAGAGCATCTCAGAGGGAACAGGGGAAGGAAGGAAGGTACCAGTAAGACAGGAACAACACAAGTTCTCATTTCGATATGGCTTTGTGGACATCCTTCCATCTGAATGAGGATGCTATAACAATATCATGAACCTGGTTCTGAATGCTCCAGTAGAAAAAACCCCAAATATTCTAAAGTATTCTCTGCACATCTTTAATTCTGCATGGTTATCATTATGCATATGTCAAAGGACAAAATGAAATACCAAATGCTGCTAAAACAAGTTCTAAAAATTAAATCTTGATCTTTCCTTCTTACAATGAACAATTTAGAGCCTTTTCATCTGAGTCCAGATGACATCATCCGAGTGAAGAATCCATTCTCTCAGTAGGCCAAAGTCTTCTTGTGTTTGACTTGATTCCACCCAAAATGGCTGCAAAAAGATGGCTAGAATAACTTGCTCACTGATTTGCGGAARGTGCTGGATTGCATATTGTATTGAAATAAAAGCAGTGTAGTAGTTACGTACCCTGCAATTACATGTCAGCAATAGTCTTCCTAGAAATACAGCCCAGAAATAACTGCACATCAGATGTCCAATAAGAAATCAATGCAGACCAAATTCAGGATCATAGAAAAAATAGAAGACAGTTGCAAATATTAAACAACGAATCACTACTGGGTTTGTTTTGTAAGAGAGCTTCTTTGGTTTTTTTTTCTTTCTTATAAATAGATTTGACTTCT
Source organism: Phoebastria nigripes (assembly GCA_035582835.1). Taxonomy (NCBI): domain Eukaryota; kingdom Metazoa; phylum Chordata; class Aves; order Procellariiformes; family Diomedeidae; genus Phoebastria; species Phoebastria nigripes. The sequence continues at coordinate 97,411 of JAYKAV010000133.1, forward strand.
TCTTATAAATGGAGAATCACATAACTGCCCAAGGCCTTGCTTCTCGCAGCTAAAACACCTGATGCTGGTTATTGTTAGACGTTAGAGAAGACAGAACRTTTCAACATACTGAAGGGTTCCAGTGTCTTGACCAGGCCCTGCAGATTGTCAAACAGTAACTCTTGAACAAGTTATATGTGTCCCTGAACTACTAGCCTGGAGTCAGGTCTGGAGGTTTGGGCATACAGTTTTTCCTAAGTGACTGCCTCTCTTCACTCAAAGTAATTTGCATTTTCAATGAACACTTTCCATCTCCACAAGCTACGCTCCAGGCATGGATCAGAAAAGCCCATTTGTTGAGCAAAAGATGGAGTTTTACTTAGCAGAGAACTCCCATTTTCAGAAGAATCTCAGATTTTTTTTTTTTTTAAGAAAGTGAGTTAATTTAGTTTTTAATCCATGCAAAGTATGAAGATCATCTTCTAAATATGACCCAAATATGAACTGAGGTAGTACTATACTGGGAGGTTTGCCAGGAGGTGGCACTGATACTGCTTTTAGGAAGGAAAGTGGGGTAGGATTCTCCAAAGGCTCCTGAGTCTTTTACCTGCTGGAGGAGGAGTATCAGTGAGATGACATGTTAGATCACGCATGGCAAGAGGTTCTGTATACAGCAGTATACTAACATCTATACATGAGTGTGTGTCTTTTGCAGTGTGAGGATTAAATTCAGGAAGGCAGGCGGATGTCTAGTAAGCACCACTAGTCCACCTCCGGCATGTGTCCCAAACATGCAGCTTTCAGAGCCCAAAAAGCAGTTTGTGTCAAGGTGGCTGGAAACCCCGAGTGCCTCTGAGGCAGCCCTGGAAACGCTTTCAAGCAGCACCACCCAAGAGGTCACACAGAGGGTTTGTTGTCAGTTTTCTTGATAACAGCTGTAAACCATGATCCAGAAACTCTCACGCACTCTTTCTGTCATCCCAGTAGAAAGTTGTGTCCTTTCTGTCACCATACAAAAGGGACCTTTATATGAGACAAGGCTATCAACTTCATACAGCGAGGCAGTCATATTTCAGAAACAGAGCCAGCACCACCCCATGATTAGCATCATTGAGATTAGCCGATACAAACCATTACTCAGGAGTAATATTTGGCTTTAAAGTTCAGCCGCTACCTTCATACCATCAGCAGATACCTAGCCATCAGGACAAAATCACAAACAGCTACTATGCACGTGTGGTTTTTATTACACAATATTTTATTGTCCCATTACTTCATCAGGAAACCTGGCAAGGCTGCACTGCATTCCTAAGTCCTACAGGGTTAAAGAAAAAGGGGAAAAAAAAAACCAAAACCCAAAACAAACCCCAAAGGGTTGTTGCTGACCACAACCAACAACTACATACCACATGACTCTGGTTAATAAAAGGACACACTCTACACAACGCAAGGTATCTAACATCTACCCTGCAGGCAGAAAGTTCCTGTTCTTTCAGTATTGATTTCCTCAATATTTATTTCCTTAGCAGCCTCAGATTGCTTCAGAACCAGTTTTCACAACAAAAGACGAGAGGTCACTGCCTTTTCAGAACAGCTGTAAACACCAAGACTACGGGATTACATCAGTGCTCATTCTTTGCAAAGATAATATATGCATCATTAAATAGGGATTTTCCACTTCGGTAACCCTGTGCCAGCATTTGAGCCCATCCACTTTTAATAATGAGTTTCTCATTACAGTTTTATCCAGTTTTTGTCTCAATTATTTTTCTTGTTCCCATCAGAGATTATAAAGAAATTACAATTTACTTGAGATCCCATTATATGAGAAGAGTATGGTACAAAAACAAAGTGCAAGCAAAAATATTGGTCGTTGTAGATAGATGCCACAAAAATTATCTCCTTATGGAGAGAATTGTTATAGTTTGGTCAATTTTAAAAACTGTTTCCACAAAATAGATCCCACAGAAGAAAACGAAGTAATATTAGTTTTCATTTGTCTTGAAAGTCCTCAATTTAAGGACATAGTTTAACAAAACACGAGGTACCTCTCCAGGTTTCAACTGCATACCAAAAGTCCTGAGAAAATGTATTCTGGATGCAAATCTTGGTAATGTGAGCTTTGCAGGTATACAAGTACCCAAAAGCATTAAATAATTCCTTAACTTAGAGTGTCTTTGGAAAATGTGTGTCATTTGTTTTATGTGTATTAACGTAAGAAGGTAGTCTCAAAAGTTATCTCTTTATAAAGAAAACAATTTTTACAATCAGCCCTGTAAACTTAAATTCTTGTTATTATCTAGCAATGAAACCCGTCTTTGAAAATGAAGGTTGAAGAATGTAACCATATTATCATTGTTACATGACTTTTGTTTTCTTAATGGCAAAAAAAAAGTAGCAATTACAATAAACTATTTGTCAAGGTCTGTGATTTCATTTATGTAAACTAAGCAGTTAAATCCTTTCTTTTTGTAAGATCCTCAGAAAATGGTAAAACCTAGGTTTATCAGAATATAAAGAATTCAGCGGGTTCAAGGAAACCTCTAATTTACTTGGAAAACATAGGAATTATTTTCTCTCTATTCTGATGTTCCACAAAGCACAGCAGTATCCCAGGTATTAAACCACTAAGTGTTGTTAAAAGGGCACAAGGAAACAGACAAAAGAAAAGAATCTGTAAAGGTCAACAAAACCAGTAAGTTTATTAACCAGTAAACAGATTACTCCCTCCTTACTCTGTAAGACATTAATCATTAGCGGTGGACCAGTCCATTTTAGCCGTATCAGCTCTGACCTCCAGCTTCTCATCCAGTTCCCCTCTGCAGGTCACCCACAGCCCCAGAACAACCTAAAGGCGATAGCACACCTAAAACCCCTACCGCCAACCATGGTGGCAAGAGCACCTGCTGCATCAGCAGATAAAGACAGAGGTGTGGTTATTGGTACGCACCCTTCTTCGTACAGTGCCGGGGCCATGCAGGGGTAACACACACCAGCCAAAAGAAGCGCCAAAGCACAGGGCAGAAGTAAAGGGCAGACCAGCCAGAGGACCTCAGCTTGGTCGAGCACCAGGTTTTCCTTCAGTGCTTACAAAAGTCATGGAGAGTTTCTTCTCCAGCTGTGTGGCTTGTTGCAGATTTTGACCTGTCCTGAAGGTACAGTCAGAAACTTTCACAGGCACTTCATTCCATCACTGTAATTCCTCTATAACATCAATTAGCAAAAAATTCGCTATGTTGCTTTCAGGACACTAAGAGGGCAAGAGCAGACTGTTCATTGTTTCAGCTTTGACTAACACAGTACAATTTGGTCGATTGATCACCCCAGAGGAACTGATGATAAGAAATAATTATCCATCAGTAACATACCTGCACCCAGGCATGTAATTTTTACAGATATAATTTCATTCCATATTGAGGCATAGAAGAAGTTTATTCTCAAAATTTGTAATAACACGGTGTTTCTGTCATTATGAAATCCTGTGTGTAATTTGTTCATGGTATGATTATACAGATTAATGGTTATGGTACACTTTGCTAAAAAATAATTCAGAGCGCTCACTACTTAAGAACTACTGTAAATGCTTACAAAGGAGGAGTGAAATTATCAGAGATTTTTGCTTTGTCTTTATAGATTCAGTCATCACCAAAACAGAAAAAAAAATTGTGCCAAGGGGAAAAATTGATCACTTGTATCTTTCAGAACCAAAGAAACCTGAAAACTGTACACAGATTTGAGACTATCAGTTACCTCGCAAATGCTATAGAATATAACCAGATCACTCCATCACAGGCATTATTGTTGTTACTACCAAATTTAAGTTTTTTTGCACTGTTGCAACAGAATAGTTTCATCTGAGTAGATAAGGCACTAAGATTTGATGTATAAAGACTTGYACTTCAAAGATGAACATGAAGTTCACATGTACTAGAAAAGTAGAGCAATTTAGGGCTATTACAACATCTTCTTTAATGAAAGAATCAGTAACGACTTTAGTTTCAACAAATTGCTGGACTGCCATCAAAATATCTGATGTAAAAACATATCTCAGCCTAAATAGCTTGAAAGTTTTTTGAAAAATAAAATCTTGAATTTCCTTTCATTCTGATCTAGCATTTGGCCTCCTCTTCAGCTTAATCCAGATGCCATTATTTGGACGAAGAATCAGTTCTCCAGTTATACCAAGCTCTTCTGGCTTTTGACATGAGTCCACCCAAAAGCGCCGCAGGATGAGGGCTAGAAGAGCTTTCTCCTCCATTTGTGCAAAGCGCTGACCTACGAGTTACAGGGCAGCAAAAAAAAAAAAGATGTTATTGTCAGGTTGCATCAACAGTTGCTGCATTCGCATGCTCACAGTGATACCCCTAGGAACGCAGGACAGCAAGGACTGTGCATCTGCCTTGAGAACAGAACTGGCTTTAGGCCAAAATTAAGGTCATATGGATACTACTGAAACTAGCACTTTTCTCTGCATGACAACTCTGGCCTTCCTGGGACAATCCACGGCACGTCCTCCTTCCCATAGTACATAGAACTCAAACAGCAAAGTGGAAACAGTCAACACTTTACATGGAACTAATACAAAACACAGCCTTGTCATGTCTCTTGGATGGACTAGGAAGGGGGGAATGGATGACAGAACAGAGCAGAAGATGCAGCACAGGGACCGCGAGGAGAGACAAATCCCACTGTTCCATATATGCAGAGAGGAGCAAAGGAGATACAATAGCAACAGAACGACAGACAGACCTTCCTTCAGTGAACACTAAGCATCACACACACTGATGATTTGGTAGCACAGAGGGCAAAGTTCAATTTACATTTCAGAGCAAGGTGGAGGAGGAAAGGGGAGAACAGAGAAATACAAGGGAAACCAAACCAAGTGTCACAATCCAGGCAGTTCACTCAAACTAAACTGAAAATGAGAACAGGACACAAAACCCAGTGCTCAAAACTTTTTTCTGTGCTCCCCTCTGTATAATATGCACAGATGGATGTCTGTACACATGTACACAGTGATGTATTTCTGCAATGATATTAATGAACCACCTCTCCTGCACATGTTCCTGTACACCCAGGAACTAGCTAGATGTGTAATATTAAATTAGATTCCTCTTTGGAACATGGGAAGACCTAGTCTGCTGTTCTTATGGGAAGGGCACCTATTCCCAATGAGACAAATTAAAAACAAACAAACAAAAAAACCAACCCCACCCCCTCAAAAAGAAAACAAACAAACAAAACCAAAAACCCAGAAGTAGTTGTATTTCCTGTTCTTGTAAATGGCACTACAATTGCTCAGTGCTCCCCATCTGCACTTAAGATCAGTGCAGGGAACAGTCTTTTCATGCATTCTACAATACAAACAAAAATGCCTCTACTTTGAGCACAGATAAATGCCAAGTGTCTCAGTGGTACCTGAAGAGCTAACAAGTTCTGGGATGACAGTGAGAACACTAGAGCACCAACAGCGTCAGAAAGAGGGAAAGAATGCATCAGTTGCAGACTGCATGTTTGGGACACCCAGCTGAGATCATGAGATAGACAGATGAGATGTTTCCAGAGCAAAACAAGTGCAGGACATTTGCYTTCTCTTGCTCTGTCTTGATGACACTGAGGATCAGAAATTTGGAAGCAATCCTGTCCTAACACAGGAGCCCACTAACATGCTGCCAGGCTGCACAGGCAGTGAGGAGGAAACACCAGCATGATAGACATTGGCCCCTGGGAAGAAAGGAAACCCTTGGAAGAAACAAAATATGGCAGCTCAAGCACCAGGCTTGCAGGGGAGACAGTGCCCAGAATTCGGGGGCGGGGGGAGGACAGGACACAACCAGCAGGGACATCAAGACTTAAATTTCCAATACACTCACTGCTGCCACAGTTACCACACCAAAAGCAGCACTGTTACACTACAAGGGCTTCCTCTTCAGCTACCTACCAATGCAGTTCCTGGGACCAGCTGAGAAGGGCACGTAAGCGTATGGGTGCCTTCCCTTACAATTTTCAGGGAAGAATCGCTCAGGCCTGAACTCGTCCGGGTCGGGGAAGATCTCAGGGTCTCTATGCAGGGCATAAGTTATGACAAGAACGTTTGTGCCTTTTGGTACCTGATATCCTCCTAAAGAGAAAAGGGAAAGGGAGAAGAAGGGTCAAAACAACGGCAAATAAGTGACTTCCTATATACAACAGCACAGTAAAAAATAAAACAAAGCTGCCCTTTACTTGGGAAACACCTCCACTGAGGAGATGGTAGCAGGATAGGAAGCGGCAAACGCAGGACACTACTTACTAATACAGCAATCCTCTCTCAGGGCACGGGCAAACAGCGGAACTGAAGGGAAGAGCCGAAGGGCTTCTTTCACAACACACTCCAGGTATCGAAGCTTCTTCAAATCGTCCATTGTAACAGGACGCTCAGTGTTGCCTGTCCAAAAACAAATAGGGGGATGAGTAAGACCAAAACTCCCCATTTTTGGTTAAACAAACTCATCCCAGCTCCCTCCAGGAACTCTCATCACACACCAAGACCACATAGGAGAAGGTGCTACACATACATTGGACATGCATGCCTTGCCCCAAAGATGTAAGGTTGGCTGTACTCTCCTACAGACATTCCAGGACGCGTCCCAATCACCTCTACCAATTGAAAGCTCCAGAAGAGCCACAAGGCATGTTTCTACCTCCCCTTTTACATCTATGCTTATAATGTACCACATCCCCACTCACAAATGCAACCACCACCACAACCCCAATGAAGGGGGGAATGGAAACGTACCAAATACCTCGTCCAGTTCTCTGTGAACCTTCTTCTGGGCTTCAGGATTATGTCCAAGTAAGTACAGGGCCCAGTTCATAGCAGCTGCTGTTGTATCATGGCCCTAGAGGTCCAGATTTACAAAGACATTCACTTCAACAACATTCCTGGGGACAAGTAGGCTTCGTAAATACTTGGGTGTGCAGGTAGTACAGAAAGTGAGATTTATTAGTCCCATGACCACGAGAAAAACAAAAATCAAGAGTGAAGAACTCTATCCAACACGCTGATTTATCAGGATATAAGATGACCCTTGATTCTGTCAGGTGCCTGAAAACTGACAAAAAGGGAAAAGTGTTGAAATGACCCAAGCAAACATCTGCTTCCCAGAAGCTGCATGGAACAGATGTATATTCATCTTTTCAGTTACTGTCCAGTCAACAATGTAACACCTGGGGGGCCAACGACTACCACAGGAGAGATACAATGGACATAACCTGTAACCTTTGCAAAACTATCCAAAAAAGGGTCTAATGAGACACAGTACAGTGGACGTAGGAGGCAATACTTCTTGGTTTCCTATGAGAAGGGGATCAGCTACTACAGTTCTCAACACCGCATAAAAACTTGGAAAGGAAAGAAAAAAAAAAAAAAAAAAAAAAAAAAAAAAAAAAAAAAAAAAAAAAAAAAAAAAAAAAAAAAAAAAAAAAAAAAAAAAAAAAAAAGAGGGGAACAGAAAAGGGAAAAGTTGACCAACAAAGGATTTTGGTACTAAAAAGGTGCACTTGTTGTGAAGTTCAGGATGCTGCACCTCTTCAAAATCCAGCTATGGAGTAGTACAGGAATGGTAAGATGGGAAGAGAGTTTCTCTAGGTTACAACAGCAGTAATATGACTCTGAATTAAGCTCTTCTGAGATAGAATTCAGGTCCACCTAATGGAGCTGTGTGGAAAACTTGTGAAAGTCTTGTTTAAATCCTTCATTGGACAGGGAACCAGACATGAGAAGATAGTACACCAATGCATAGCTGACGACAGAACCAGGAGGTYACAGCCAACGTGGCAAGGGACAAATGTGAGGAGAGCTGACAAAATGCAAGGCAAAACACTGAAACCATTTAGAGCTCTCTTTAGCATTAATGAGCTTTGCAACAGGAGCTGAGAGCCCATGGCCCAAGTCAGCCATTAAGCTCCACCTGCTTTTGTGAGTAGAGCCTGCTCACATAGCCAGGACCTGCCACATGTGTATTGCCCAACRTTTGCCAGGGCACACAATTCTGGATCAAATGTTTCTATTCTTCAGTAGTTTCTATCCTACAGAGATTTCCTCTCAGGCTTCCAGGGCTAAAATAACTTCATACTAAAAGCAACTTCCCGAACTAAGAAAAGGAAGAGTCACTACCTGCAAATGGTGAATCTCAGGTTCTGGGGAAAAAAACCAAACCAAGCCAAACCAAAACAACAAACCAATGTGTTCCTTGGGTACCTCAAACATGAAAGTATCCACTTCCTCACGAATGTCCCTGTAGCTCAATTTGTTCCCTTCATCATCTGTCGCACTCAGCAGCATGTCCAGGAAAGCTTTTCTCTTTTTGGAGCCACTTTCTGCACAGTTGCCATCAGTATCACATTTCGTTTGCTTGGTGTTTTCAAGTTCTGCAGCTTTTTCTGCAATGATCTGAGATTAGAACCATTACATTAGATATGATGCACGCAGCACATGCGCACAGTCTACGTCACACAGGTTTGTCCCAACTTAACTAAAACAACAACATCCATCTCTAGCAGTCTACATGAGCTAGTTAGCATAGCTGTCAGCATTACCTCATGAACTTCAAACTGATTTTTTGTGTTAGTGGGTGACATATAACCAAGCCCTCTTGTCCCAAGCAAGAGAATGAACCTTGAACAGCCTTTGTGTGAACAAGAAAATAGATAGCCAAACTATCCAAACAACTTGTTGATCATCAAGAAGTGTAAAAACATCCAGGATATCTGGAACAAGCCAATCATGAATGCCAACAATAGTGACAGCAAATCAAAAAACACATCACCACAATTTGAATAGACTGATGACCAAGAAGATATTCTCTACCGTATCCAATAACTAAGGAAAGGATCACATCTCCAACCTCTGGGGAACCCAGGAGATTGAAGAGAAGCCAGGGCACCCCACAACCCTGCATTAGGACTACACATAGCACGGCTGGAACCACTACACTAAAGCTTCCCAAATTTTCTTCAGTATGACAGCAATGGTTGAACTTCCCTTTTTTAGGCCAAAGCACAGCCCCAGTGACAGAAAGAGATTTCTTGCTGTCACCACCGTTGTCATAACAGCAAAACAGAACCCTTCAATAAACTGGTATTGCTCTCAACAACAACAAAATAATTAAAAATAAAGGCTGTAGAGTATGCAATTCTGTTCAGAGGAAGCACTGAACAGGAAAAAAAATAGTTATATACACACACATTGTTTCCCTCACTGAACATACACATATAAAGACACATATTGAAACACCTCCTGTCTCAGTGCTTTCTGTCAGCACCTCCACTAGGTGATATTATTACTTACTGTTCCTTTGTCATCTTCTAAGATTTGGCTTCTTATATTCAGTGCACCAGCCCAGCATGGGAAGAGAGCAAGTGTTACCTTAGGTCTCTTTAAGAGCCTCTCTCATGCCTCACTGCTGCAATTCCCAATAAAAGGAAGCAAAACACGAACTACTTAAAAAMAACACAGAGTCAATGTGGCCCATTATATGTACTGAAAGTTCAGAGATTATTTCCTTTGTCGTGGGCATTGATACAATGACATCRTGGGGTACATACTTCTATTTCAGGGAAAGCAGCCTCTCTGGTAACATCCTAACAGTAGATTTGGGAGGGCAACCATTGGCAAGAATAGCATGGGAACTATTTGGTGAGAGAAAGGGGTGTTACTTGCACAGTCTAACATGGTGAGAGAACACTGCGTTTTATGCCAAGTCAGTGACGTGTGCTTAACGGTTTCTGTGTCAAAGTGTCTTACTGCTGATGTAAGGACCTGCATGTGTTTGCTCGTCTCAGCAGTTCTGCTCCGAATAGGGCAAAATGAATACAGGCTGCAATTCCTGAGGGCTGGACCAAGTGGCATTACCAAGCAGAGCCCTATGCTTATTGCTACATACTTGGCAGTGAGCTGTTGCAGGTGATTCAGATGTGGAGCATCTGGGGCAGAACAAGAGTTCAAGGAATTCCTGTTGTTTGTTTTGGTTGTCAAGGACCTGTAAGTCCTGTTACTCCCTTGCTTAAATAAGACAGACCTCCTGACAGGGAAGTCAGCTGTGTTCTTCTTTTCAGGGAATTCCTCGGCATCCCAACAGAGAGATATTTCTCCTCTTAATAGATGCATATCAAGGGGGCTGAACCTAACCCCCATTTGGAAGCTCTCTACTGAGTGTAAGACTTCAACAACTAAAATTTACCATTAAAAAAAAAAAAAAAAAAAAAAAAAATCTATACTGTATCTGTAAAATTGTGAAGGATCTTGAGGTTCCTCTCATGCTCTCTTCCTTCCTTGAACAGCATATATACAAGATCAGGCCAAAGCCAAGGGCTCTTCTGTCGCTGTTGGATTAGATCGCTCATCCTAGGGGCACAACAATTACATCATGTAACGTATCTTGACAAAAAACAGATTTACAGCACACTTTCAAGAATCAAAAAAAAAGTTCTACCTCCCCCAATGAAGCAGAACTTAACATATTGCGTGGGTATAAACCCATTCATCTGAAGGGAAGGCTGTTCATATTTGTTTCCTGATTTTAAACCATCTCAAAATTTCTGTCACCTGTCCCAGCATCCTAGCATCACCATGATTTGTATCTTTAAGCATTGATCTCCGAGAAGGAGAGCATATTCTCGTTTAGTTGGAATCCTCTCAGAACAGACATATTGTCATCCAAGTCCAGTCCCACTCCACGTCAGTAAAGCACTGACCATGCTGAAAAGATATGTACATCCTGAAAAGACTACTGATGCCAGGGTTCCAAAACATCTGCCCTGAGACCTCAAACAGCCATCTGAAAGCATTACATTCCTACTTGACTGTCCAGATACCATATATGCCAGACAGCACATAAAAAGTGTTTAAAATAAAGAATATGAGACTTCAAGTATGCTCAAACACAACTGGAGTACATTTGGAAGGGCTGAATTGTCATTGCTATTGAGCTCTTGTGCAGGCTTTTGGCTGCAGAAAGAGACTTTGAGGAGTAATTATTACATTTAGGCCAACATCGGGCCCACTTGCAGTATAATTTGGGAAAGGCCAAGGAACCGATGACAATCAAACCTTCTAATTCCACCCCTTTTTTGTAACACACCTGTCTCAACAAGCCCTATCAAAGGCTAAGGGTGAGATGCCACAAGCAGCTACATCTCATCTAGGCTGACACACCAGCGTGGAATATAGACCATGCTTTTCCTAATCCACTGTGGCATTCAAATTTACACAATTTGAATGGTGTAAATACTGCAGTGAACTGCAGAGCAGCAGTGCCTCAGCTTTAACATGCTGTCTAAACCAGCACCCTCCCTATTCTGCCAGTCATGCTGATATGAAATGTTGCAGCTCCATTTTTTTTTTAACCTCCTGTACCAATGGATTAACTGAATGGCAGCTGACACCTCTTCAAAGCCTCAGCCTCCTGTTACATATACTCATACCAGAAAACGCATCAAAATCTGCAGGAGTTTTTTGTGCCTTCTTGGCTTTCTACCTCCCTCTGTGACCCCCTGGCCCTCCCTCCTGGCTCACGGCAGATGAACTCCTAACACCAGCAGCATCAACTCTAGCCCAACTACAAAGTAGCCAAGGAAAATGTCCATTTACCTGTAGATAGCACGAACATACTCAGAATCCTTATTCTCCTGAGCACCCACATTCTTGCCCATCGCTGTTTCTAGGAGGAGGAAATCATCAACGGCTCGTGAGTGCAAAGTGAAATGCAAAGTCCCTGTACACAATAAGTTACTGCTGCTCCCAGCTTCTGACTGTCACCACACCATCTCTTCGACAGGTGAATACACACATCCCTTTCCAGGTGATGAGCTCGCTTTACATTTCCATGCTCAGGAACCCTGCTCCTCAACACAACCTCACTTCAGACTGCTACCTCTGCCCTGCCCATCCCTGCTCAGATGCACACAAGACACCCTAGGAGAAAGGATGGTCTTGGGAGGATGGAAATGCATTCACACAATATGCAGGGACATTCCTCTTCAACCGTCTCCTCACACAACATGGCACGGCTGTACGCATGAGCCTCTGCATTATTCACAGCCCCGCCACAATAACTGAAGAGGACTTACCACAGATGATATCAAGGGCACACAGAGTGATGTACAGAAAGACATCAAATGGTTCCTTGTCAACATGCTTCTCAAGTTTCTCCAACAAAATACCTCCTTGTTCATTCATAACCTCTAGAAAGTCAGTTAAGATTGCGAAGTGGAATGTGGGAGTTATCATCTTCCTCCGCGACCGCCACTTGTCTCCGGTGCTGCAAAATTAACAGGGAGAAGGAAGGGTTAAAAACTCCAAGCCAAAAATAAAACCCTCACCATCACAGGAAGTACACAGTAAAAACTGCAGCCTGGAACACCTTCACAGATGGTCACGCTGTAGACGACTCTTCAAGCTGTCCATAGCACTCCCCAGAAGGAACAAAATGGAAATATTTCTTGCTCCAGCTCTCTCTGAAGCACAAGCCACCATTTGTATAGCTGCTCTCAACAAAAGAAGATGCCAACAAGCCTTCAGGTGATACAGCCTCGTGGTTGCTCAGTGCACAGGCTCAGAGGGATCGAGCAGAAGCCATCTATAGGACAAACTAGCTATTCAGCATCAAGGCCTCAACTCATCACATTGTCTCTGTGAATCACCACCCGTGCTTGCCTTCATCCGCTGACTAGGAAACGAGGATTGCAGAGAACTAGGGTCCACGGACATTACGCAAATGACTGCCTCAAGGTCTGGCTACAAAGTACTTCCTTGGAGACAGGCAACCACCTCCCACACGTCAGTGAAAGAGCATGGAGCCACAGCGGGTGACACCAGCTTCCTGGGAGTTCTTGTTCGCTTTTTCTGAATCACATGCCCCACAGGCACACAGCTGGCAGCTCTGCTTACAGGGTAAACCATCACACCACTTCTCCCGTTAACCTGCTATTGGGGCACTCCTCAGGCCAGCTTATCTGCTTGCTGTCTACCCACTACTGCCCTTAATCAGCAGAGACCGGAACATTCTCCTCCATTATGTTTTTGCAAGCACAAGGAAGTCAAAACACCTCTAAAAGTCTACGGGAGACRAAACAACCAGTAAGGAAGATGACTAACAGTGAGGATACACCATGCCTTACGCCCATGGACCTCAACTTTCTGCACTTTGCTACTGATTACTGCCTTCTTTAGGGCCATGAACAAAACTCAGGATAAAAGGCATTCCTCATCCTGTCACATAAACTTGCACCTCCCACACCATGTCGTCACAGCTGGCTTTTACGACACCACGGTCCCATCACGAAGCATGAGGAGTTCACCTCTGAAGGCTCCAAACAGGCAACAAAGCTCCACTGCTAACAGGGGGACCTTGACCTTCTCATAAAACACAGAAGAGGCACAAAGGCACCAGAGCCACTCTACACTCACCTTGCTCTGAACTCTTGAATATCTGCATCATCCAGACCAAACCTTCCTTGATCCTCCCAAGACCAGAGGACACCAAACCCTTACATCACTGCTTCTCCCTCCCTCCACTYCTGACTTGCACTCTTACCCAGGCTCACCTCTTATGAGCCTCCAGTTCATGAGGGAAATGAACGACAGGGTGCAGATACTCTCCCATCCTGCCCCAAAGGATCACCAACCTCAGGCCCTTCCTACTGGTTTGCAGCGTCACCAGCTGAGATAAGCAATGCACACAGTCACAGTTCTGCCACGGTCCAACCACTCGACATACATCACAACATTCAAAATATCCAGTGTGTAGCACTGCAGACTAAATGACACCACTTGCCACAGGATACAACTTCCCAAAACTCACATTCATTTCAAGCCTCTGGACAAAAAAGTAACAATGGCCAAATTTGCCAAGAAAGAGATAATGCCAAAAGATTTTTATTGGACATTAGCTGCTAAAGAGCAACCAAGACCATCACAAGGAATAAGACTTCTACAGCTATCCTCTACATCTCTGTCCAGAGATACACACAGCATTCCTGCCACCAAGCCCTCTTCCTATCATATACGCTGCGAATTTAAAAAAGACAGCAATGCACCTGCATTTCACTATACCTCGTCAGAAGTCCAGTGCCCAGCCACGGCTGCAGGAATTTGTACAGGTATGATTTTTCTATATGTTTTGAACTGCTCAGAATAACCTGTCAGAAAAATGAAAGGAGAGGAAAAAACATCACTTGTTAGATGGAGAGAGATTTCTTCAGCTGACATTATTTCACACAACCTCAGTTCCTCCACAAAAATGCCCCGAGCCTCAGTAAAATGCACAATATTTCAGGACAAGCTGGTAAACAGGGGGAACATTGAGTTCACACCCTCAAGTTTTTCAGTAAATATCCCAATCCTGAGAAACAATGAAATACCCAAACACTACCACTCCTACTCCCCTTATCTTCCTGAAAAAGAAAAATCTGTGTTATAAAGTCACAGGCAGAGCTCAGGGAAACCCAACGGTTTCCAGCCTTAACCAAACTCACAAGAAGTACCATCTCTTCAATAAACACTCCAACAAAGAAACAACTCTCTCTTCCCAGTTCAGGGACAATCATTGTCTGTAGCAAAACTAATGACTACATTTCATGGTATCAAGACAGACCCACCAAGTTCTAACGCAGAAGTCAGTCAAACAGACACAAGCATTGCCACCTGCATTTCATAATGTTCTACCCCTATTTCAGTGGTCCCATCTTCCCTGCTATCTGCTTGTCCGTTCTGATCTTGGGAGCAGAAGCTTTCACATACGTGAAAACAAAGCTAAAGGAGATGCTTCTTTGTATAAAACATACTGAGTCGCTGCTTTCGTTTGCTGGCCATCTTCAGTATTTATTTTTTTCCAAGACTAGGCTTTTTATATTCCTCTGCTTTCAGCCTTTCTTTAGCACTGGGACAGAGGACAATCTCAAGTAAAATCAGCCCAAGCCCTTTTTTGCAAAAATTACATTGAAAGAATAGAAACTAACAGGTTGGACACTGCTTTGCATGACAGTAGAATAGACAGGAGACAAGGACACTCACCTCCACGCTGTCAGGGTGATACAAAATCATGACAGGCAATGGTCCTATCCAAAGTTTGAACAATGGCCAACTCCTGAACTCTTCAACGTAAAATTGTAGTTGTTTAAAAAAAACTGGAATGAAAAAAGCAGGTCATAAGTTTTAAAAAAGGGGGTTTTGCTGAATAACCAAGACTTTGGTAATGAACTGTTTTTCACCATATGCCCTGTAATTATGTTTTTGTTGTAGTTTTATCTTGCTACTATGACCAAGCAGCATATTTTGCACCTATCTATTAGCTGTACTGCAGGAGCATTTCTTTATGGCTACACTCTTGAAGGCACTCTATTCTAGAGAAACCCCTCCTAGCTGTAGATAAGGCAGTTTGATTTAAGCGGTCTCAAAGCACTGCAGCATGGGCCTTCTGTATTGCAATGCTCTTTGTAACAATTAGAGCCAAATCAAACTTTATCAAGGCTACGCTTACATTTTGGCTTATCTGACACTAGCCAAAATGCTATATCAAGACGCTTCTTCACTTTCCAAGTACAGCGTCAAGCCTTTTCCCATCTGAGACCTCATTGACAGGCACTACATTTGTGGTGCACACACAAGCGATGTTGTGCACAGTAATGGCAGAGAACTGCACAGGAACCAGTATCACTTGAAATGTCTAGTTTCTGATAGCTGGACTCCTGAAGAAAATCTTTGGAGCCCTTACACTGTTATTGATTGTCTGCAAACAAATTACTTCTTACTCCAACGTGCTTAAATCGTCTCACTCTCTCGCAGCCCCAACCATTAGTGATGGTTTGCAATTCTAGCAGGGGCTTTTGACAGCTGGCTGCTCCAGGATTAAACTCCACTCTTGTCCTTTTAGAAACCTTACTGAAGGGTAAGTGACCGCTTACGGGGCCACTGTGGATTTGGCAATTCAGATGTCCTCATCTCTAAGGGCACAAAGACTCATAGGATCATTTATGCCACGGACCACCTGAGAGATACCACTATTGTCCAGCTGCCAGTTGGACTTCATACCAGTAAACTCAGCAATCCAGCCAATTCTCCACCCACATTATTATCCACTTATCCAGTGCACACCTTATCAGTTTAGCTATACAGAAAGCATAGGAGATGGTATCAAAGACCTCGCTGAATCAAATTAAACACCATCTACTTCTCTTCCCTTGCTCACAGATCCAGCTATCTCATCACAGAGGGCAATCAGGTTCATTCTGCATTTCTAGAGAAGGTGGCTGCTATCAGTATGTTCAAGGATTAAACTTGCCTTTGCCCTTTCAGAAGGTTGTGGTTTAACCTGGCAGGCAGCCAAACACCACACAGCCGCTCGCTCACTCCCCCTCAGTGGGGGAGAGAATCGGAAAAAAAAAAAAGTAAAATTTGTGGATTGAGATAAAGACAGTTTAATAAAACGGAAAAGGAAGGGAAAATAATGATGATAATAATAATAATGATAGAATATACAAAATGAGTGATGCACAATGCAATTGCTCACCACCCGCTGAGCGATACCCAAGCCGCGATCGCTACTTCCTGGACCACGCCTCCTATTTATATATTGAGCATGACGTCACATGGTATGGAATACCCCATTGGCCAGTTGGGCTAGCTGTCCCGGCTATGCTCCCTCCCAGCTTTTTGTGCACCTGGCAGAGCATGGGAAGCTGAAAAGTCCTTGACTAGCAGACTACTCAGCAACAACTAAAACCATCAGTGTCTTATCAACATTCTTTTCATACTAAATCCAAAACACAGCACTAGGAAGAAAATTAACTCTATCCCAGCCGAAACCAGGACACAGATTAAACAATAAATTATTCCCTCCAAGGCCTCTGCAGAGTTGAAAATTCAAAGGTCCCCAAATCAAAGGAAAAAAAAAGGAAAAAAAACTAGTTTCCAAATAGATACCCAAATACAGCATTCCCTAGTCTTAGGCAAAGTTCTAATGACACCTCATCCAAAAGGCTTAAGAGTATCAGATTATTTTGCTATTTTTTAAATACTTTTTTCCTAACATCACCATGATTAAAATATCACAATTTTCCAGCATTTGCCTACTGATATCAATAAATAAAAACATCATCAGATGAAAAGTAATTTTTCTTTCTGCTATAAAACCTTATCCTCTTTTCCAAAAACTATCTTTTTTTTTTAATTGTCACATTTTTAATGAAAAAGATTTTAAACCACAAACTTCACTCATTTTTACATAAATAAACAAGAACAAAGATGGATGGTCACAGACTTAACTAAAGCATGGAGGCTATGTGACTCCTGCTAACAAAGGAGATTAGAGACTCCATAGAACATAAGAGTCTCCCTCAAACTGCTTTCTGGAGAGAAAAGCAATGTTTGTTCTTGTTTTGTTTTGTTTGTTAAGAAGATTTTAAAAGAAGGAGGAAAAAAAAGAAAAGAAGATTTGTCTCGGTCAGGCTCATATACACATCCTGACTATGATCCTGCTGCTGCTTCCCCAAAGTCAACTTCAGGGAAAGCTGCTTGCCCTCGCTTCCACCAAAGAAAGATCTCTTATATCTATATTTAGATATGGGGTTGGATCCAGAGGAAAGATGCGAGCATGCACCCTTGTGAACAGAGGGACCATGTCGCAGCATGTGTCAGCACTGGACAATGTGCGCGCCCATGCCGTACTCGTCCTTGGCTTCACCACGCCCCCATGACCCAGTTGCTCTCATCTAGCAGCATACCTGGCAGCACAGCCAGGAACGCATGTGCACAGAGCAGACTGGCATACACAGGCATCACAAACACACCCAGAAGAGTCTGCTGGTCCACTGACRGCACAGCCAGAGCTGCTTTCATGCCACAGACTCCTCAAGAAATACGCTCCTGTGCAAAACCAAGTACCAAAAGGAAAGGGAACATGTAGCACACTAGTGCTCTCTCAAGCACTTGGCAAGAAGAAGGTACCATTGATCAATGCGAGAACAGAAAGGTTCACTTTTGAGGGATGTACTGCAAATACTCAGCAAGTTCTTTTGCATCTAACACATAAATCTAAGGCACAGCCAATTCTGAAAATGACCTGGCAACTCAGCATGCTAAAGTCCCTTGCACGTGCTCACTTGGGGGAAGATAATTGTTTAAGGAAGTATTTTTCCTTTGCAAGCTAAAAGCTTTGTTTGGATCACAGCTAACAGCCACGGGGACAGAGCGCTCTGCGYTGTGAAACAGCACTTTCTGCGAGAACACCCAGCACGTCTCCCTGTCCCAAAACCACATTCCACAGCATTCATGCTCCACCTCACCAACAGTTGGAAACAGGTCCGAGTCTAGCATCAGCATCTGGAAGCCACTGTCAGAGTGAACCTCCAGCTAATCTTTGATAACAACCCCATATTTATGCAGTTCTTCTTTCCCCTCCACTGCCCACTTCTCACACAGTTCCCCTCTGCAGGTTGCCCACAGTCCCAGAGAGACCTAAATGTGATGGCACACCCTACAGCACCCCCCCAGCCAGCCACAGCTCAACCACCCAAGCACCTCACCAGYGCTGGCTCCTCCAGCAAATCCCCATGCAGTGCAGGGACCTCACAGCTGGACTATGGTGTAAGCTGCCCTTACCTTCTCCCTCCCGCTCCAAGAGTAGAGCGTTTCCCAGCACAGGATAGCATGGGCTGATACCCGGGATCGGCTTCATCACCCACCATCGCCTCCAGTAATCCATCAGGGAGGGCAGGGAGCACACGGCCACAACTGTCAAGAGCAGAGTGATGACCCCAGCCCACAAGTGCAGTGGCTGGGGTCCCCCCGCAGCCCCCTGCACAACCTCCATCGCCACCTCCCAGCCTCCTGCTCCGAGCCTTGATCCCTACTGGGGAACTGGCACTGCCTGTACCCGGCTCTGCCTGCACTACAGCGAGCGGAGTGTGCTAGGGCCTGGGCCACGAAAGCAGGAGGTGGAGCTGTCACATGGTGCAGCTTCCTGCCAGGAAAATAAACAAAGATATAAAAAACACACACAGGAAGAGGCTGCCTGCAAGCACTTCGTAATGGCAGAGCAGCCACAGGGAACGGTGCCATTTCCTTGCCCTCACTTGATTCCTCTGACTCAAGTGAAGAGTGAGAATGTTCTTCGCAGGCCCGTGCAATACCTCAGAAGGAAAAGACACAAACCGCTGTCAGGAGAAAAACCACCTTTTTGCTGATTTGGGGAGGATGGGTTCTCTCAACACCACCTTTCTCCATCTGTTTTCACGTGCTCAGGGAACACCACTTTGCCATACAGAACTGCTCCAGTGCTCTCCAACAGGATGCCTAAAGGGTTTCAAGTGCCTCAGATGGGGAGCGCCTTTCTTAAGTTGGGTTAATGGCTCAAAGGGGTTACACAAACCAGAGCCCATACAGACCCACGATCAAGAGCAGCACTGCAAAGCACACTGATGCTTCTCTGCTCAAATAGCCTTTGCTGATCTCACTGTTGAATGCTCAGTTACAGCCTAAAGGGTGCCAGTAACACGACTGGCAGCACCAGCACCTGTGTCACAACTTGCAAAGCGCTTGGGCAGAAGTGGTGCCATACCAACCACAAACCCTGCTGCCCTTCCTGCCTCAGGAGGAGCCAGGGTCGCTTCTCACTGCTGCAGGGCTGCTGAGCGCCTGTTCCTCAAAGCCTCCAATGCTCAGAAACCTTGTGGTCAAACAGAAGTTCAGTGAAATGGCAGCATGGCTTAYACCCCATTTGCAAAACTTCACCCCCTGAATCTACCATAAAAGCTTCTTGTAGCTGTGGTCATGTTTCTCCTGTCTGTTTTGTACCAAAATTGACTGCACTGACTGCACCGGCATTTTTAGTAAACCAACAAAGAGCATAAACAACAACTAAGATAAGAAACACAAATAGAGAAAGCTCAGAACATCAGAAGTGAAGGAAGGGCTGATGACCCTTGGCAGCAGGGGAGAGTAAATTCTAGCACTTTGTTCCTGCAATCTCCCAGCAAACACTATCATAAATGCCGACTGTTGCATTTTTCTGCACAGTAAACAGCTGGAAATGAACTTTGCTACTCTTGCTGTTATTTGTAATGGTTTGTGACAGAAAGTAGCAAATACCTACTCTGTCTTGCAAACACATAAGGCAAGCTACATAGCCATCAGTCCCCTCTTTTGTTCAGGTGACATCCCAGGAAGGAAGCAAGCATGCAGGATTAAGAGGTTCACCTTTTGTCTTGGTAACATGGAGATCAGCTGGGTAATTATACTCTCTTCTTTATAAAAAACCTTGCAGTTTGTTGCCTTCACAGAGCCGATAATTAGATGAAGTGGTTAATCGTGATTCTGAGTCAAAATCTGTGTTTCTAACTGCTGATAACTCCTTCTGCAGGAAAAAACTGAAAAACAGTGAAACAGCAAGGACAGGGTGAAAAGCCACAGGGAAAGCAGTAGGGAACACAGCAGAACAAACATTGCAAAATCCTGCCAGCAGCTGGCAACAGTGATGCTGCTGCTAACAAAAGGCAGCAGCTAGACTGGAAGGAGATGTAAAAGATATACCCAAGAAAGAAGAAATGAGAAGCCTGGCATCTCTGATGCAATCATTATGAACCTTTACTAAAAGGTTCAAAGGAGGATGTTCTGTAGGAGAGGCACGTATCTATCAATAGAGTTTTCTACCAGATTGCATTTAGCATTCCTCCTTCACCTGGAGAGCTATTTGCTCAGTGTCAGGTTTCAGCGGGCACTCTACTGGTTAGTGAATCTTTGCTTTCATAACGCAGTGTAAATCTGTTTTTACTCAGCCTCACACCTAAGTGGAAGCCTATCTGCCTGTGCTGACAGAAGGCAGCTATGTCAAGAGAAAAACCACCTTTTTGCTGATTTGGGGAGGATGGGTTCTCTCAACACCACCTTTCTCCATCTGTTTTCATGTGCTCAGGGAACACCACTTTGCCATACAGAACTGCTCCAGTGCTCTCCAACAGGATGCCTAAAGGGTTTCAAGTGCCTCAGATGGGGAGCGCCTTTCTTAAGTTGGGTTAATGGCTCAAAGGGGTTACACAAACCAGAGCCCATACAGACCCACAATCAAGAGCAGCACTGCAAAGCACACTGATGCTTCTCTGCTCAAATGGCCTTTGCTGATCTCACTGTTCAAAGCCCAAAGCTTGACAAAGACTTCAGCTTCGAAGACTTCAGCTTCAAATCCTTCTGTGGATTATTTTTCCTCACACAGGTAAAGGTGATTAATAGCATTTGTGAGACAGAGACCACAGCTATGTTTTTCAGAGACAGCCTGATTTCTGTGATGCTCACCTCAATCAAGCATACCTTGCTATGGTTTCTGCAACCTGGTGTTCACTGTACACCAACAACTGCTCTGTTCTGTAGCCATCATTTGGGACTCCTTCACAACGTGAAGTTTTGCGTGAATGAACTATCCCCAACAGAATACAAAAGTCTGCGTCCTATCTAAGAAACCAAAATCTTCCATGCCAGGAAGATATACGTCAGGATAATAACATGCCTGGCAACAAAGCAGGCTGCAGCTTGGGCCACCACGCATCCACCAGAACACAGCCTACTGTTGTAATGCAATTCTAGTAACGTACCAGTGATGTTGTCATAACTAATAGACATTAATTCTAAGTAGCTACCAAAGCATCACACCTAAGTTTATTCACCTATGTTGTGGTTTAACCCCAGCCAGCAACTAAGCACCACACAGCCGCTCGCTCACTCCCCCCACGGTGGGATGGGGGAGAGAATCAGAAGAGTAAAAGTGAGAAAACTCGTGGGTTGAAAGAAAGATGGTTCAATAAGTAAAGCAAAAGCCGTGCACACAAGCAAAGCAAAGCAAAACAAGGAATTCATTCACTACTTCCCATCAGCAGGCAGGTGTTCAGCCATCTCCAGGAAAGCAGGGCTCCATCACGYGTAACAGTTACTTGGGAAGACAAACACCATAACTCCAAAGGTCTCTCCCTTCCTTCTTCTTCCCCCAGCTTTACATGCTGAGCATGATGTCATATGGTATGGAATATCCCTTTGGTCAGTTGGGGTCAGCTGTCCTGGCTGTGGACCCTCCCATCTTCTTGTGTATCTCCAGCCTTCTCAGTYGGTAGAGCATGAGAAGCTGAAAAGTCCCTGACCTAGTGTAAGCACTACTTAGCAACAACTAAAACATCAGTGTGTTATCAACATTATTCTCATACTAAATCCAAAACACAGCACTATACCAGCTACTAGGAATACAATTAATGCTATCCCAGCCAAAACCAGGACATGTGTGTCAAGGAAAAACATACTCCCGAGCTGGATGGCCACAACTCGTCCCAAGGTCGTGGGTGGAGATTCTGTGCACTGTTCTGTGGTTTGGCTAGATCCTACAGGGCCTCCTCCTTGCTAAACTCTAGCAAGTTTAAAGAAAGCATTTAGCAGCATGCTACACATTACATGAAGCAAGCCAGAGGTCATGGAGCATGAATAAAAAGGTCAGTTTAAGATATGGAAGAACTTGTGATGGTGGGTCACAGAAACACACAAGACTGCAAATCTGCCCACCCACACTCTTGCAACATGGAAGATTTGGTGTCTGACATTTGCTCTAGGAAATTCACTGTCCGCATTTGATGTGCATGCATATACACAGTGATAGTTGAACAGCCTGTTAGAAGCTGTGGTGGGTTACCCTTGGCCAGCAGCCAGACACCCACCCATTCACTCCCTTTTCTCAACAGGACAGGGAGAGAAAACAGGATGAAAAAGCTCACGGGTCAAGATAAAGACTGGGAGATTGCTTACTAGTTACCATCATGGGCAAAACAGACTCAACTTGGGGAAATTTAATTTAATTTATTGCCAATTAAAAATAGAGAGTTGGGAAGTGAGAAAGACAGACAAAATGTTCCTCTCTGCTGCTCCCTCCTCCTCCTCTTCCTCACACTTTTCTCCTGCTCCAGCATGGCTCCCCTTCATGGGCTGCAGCTCTTGAGGATAAACCTGYTCCAGCGTGGTTTCTCCATGGGCTGCTGGGGAACCTCCGCTCTGGTGCCTGGAGCACCAACTCCTCCTCCTTCACTGACCTTGGTGTTTGCACTGCTCTTTCGCTCTCTCTTTTTTCCCCCTCCTCCTCTGTCTGTCCAGCATTTTTTGTACCCTTTCTTAAATACATTTTCACAGAGGCGCCACCAGCTTGGCTGCTGAGCTCAGCTATGTCCTGCAGTGGGTTCATTTTGGAGCCAGCAGGAACTGGCTGTGTTCTCTTCTCTGGCCTTTTCTCACAGAGCCTACCCCAGCAGCAGCCCTGCTGCCAACACCTTAACACTGAAATCCAGCTGAAAAGCCTACCGTGAAACCACTGCAAGACTGAAGGGGAAAATGGGGGTGAAATTTCCGCTACATCGGCCCCTAGTGAGACCAGAGACGTCAGCTACAAAGTGATGGATACACTCAAACTATCAACAACATTAAGTATCTGGAAAGCACACAGGTGCCTTCCCTTACAATTTTCAGAGAAGAATCGCTCAGGCCTGAACTCCTCCGGGTCAGGGAAGATCTCGGGGTCTCTGTGCCGGGCATAAGTTATGACAAGAATATTTGTGCCTTTTGGTACTTGATATCCTCCTGAGGAGAAAAGGGAAAGGGAGGAGAAGGGTCAAAACAAGAGCAAATAAGTGACTTTCTATAAACTGCTTCACAGTAAAAAAGAGAAACCCCCTGCCCTTTACTTGGGAAACCTTCTCAGTACTCTCTCCTGCAGACCTTCCAGCACCCATCCCAACCACCTCTAGCTATTTAAAGCTCCAGAATGGCCACAAAACACATTCCTACCTCCACTTCTTCAACCTCAGTAAAGGAGGAATGGAAAACGTACCAAATACCTCGTCCAGTTCTCTGTGAACCTTCTTCTGGGCTTCAGGATTATGTCCAAGTAAGTACAGGGCCCAGTTCATAGCAGCTGCTGTTGTATCATGGCCCTAGAGGTCCAGATTTACAAAGACATTCACTTCAACAACATTCCTGGGGACAAGTAGGCTTCGTAAATACTTGGGTGTGCAGGTAGTACAGAAAGTGAGATTTATTAGTCCCATGACCACGAGAAAAACAAAAATCAAGAGTGAAGAACTCTATCCAACACGCTGATTTATCAGGATATAAGATGACCCTTGATTCTGTCAGGTGCCTGAAAACTGACCAGAAGGGAAAAGTGTTAAAATACTTCCAATAGCCAGCAAACATCCCTCTTCCCTCTCCTCTGCCACCTGAGAGCATTCCATTGCTGCTCTAGTAATTAGCAGATCTTTCCTTTCCTTTTAAGCTGCAGAAGCAGATGCTTGTTGCTCTGCTCTTCTCTCCATTCAAAAATCCAGTTACTGAGCTCCATCGCTCCGCAGAGGTCAGCAATCTTCTCTCTTTCACAAAGTGCCAGATGATAAACCACTCCTCGCTGTGTGGTTCCCACTTCTGCCGTTACAGAACCAAACGGGCGCACACTCATCTTTTCATTTAGTCCATAACGTAAGATCTGGGTTGCCATGAAGTGCCACAAGATGGTAAGGGACATATTTTGCCATTGTTTCTCTGCATTCTTGTCAATGTCTATCTAGTACAGGAGGGAGCACTCACGAGAGCAGAAGTATATTTTGGACACACTGCTGAAGAAGACTTAAATGTGAATTTTGAACATTATGTCATCTTTGACCTGAGATTTCTGAAGAAACTGCATCAAATTGACCTGCAACTGTATGAAATTGACCTGCAACTCCAAAGCAAAAGCATTCTGCTTTCTTAGATAACTATACCATAATATCACCAGTGAGTAAACTTAGTGTAGCCAAAGGAGAAAAATACTAAGCCAGGAAAGTAATTTAAAAATGCTTTCATTTACTCAAAAGAATGCAGTGCTTGATGACCATTTACAAAAAACTGATTAACAGTACAGATATAAAATACACATTACAAATGCTTTGCCTTGGATTACCAATCCTTGAACATTCATAAAAAGAAGTGAGGAGAACTGGTATTAGTTGCTAAGTAGAAGAAACTGATTTTATTCTTAACTGCACAGTAATTAAGTTTTTCTCCTCCTCCCTTTCCCCTTCAACAGCTCTTCAACCGCATCTACTTAAACTGCTGGCTCTCTGATGGAAGGAGGAATCCCTGACTGCAAATGCACACAGTACTAATAGCCAGGGACCTGATCACAGCTGTGATCTCTAGGCAGAACGCAATCCCAATCTCCTCTTTGATCTTCCCACTTGGGTCTACACAAAGAGGTATGAAATAATGCTTTCATCAGTTAAGTACATACTTTCGTGTTAAAACTCTGAAGGCTCGGATATTTCAAAATATGATGAATTTGTACAATAACAGGCAATATTTTATAAGAAATCTCAAGAAGTGGGAACGATCTTACCGACTTGTCAGCATGCAGGTTCAATTGCTCAGCATCTATAAACATGTTTGCCTGGCAGGGAAAACATTGCTTCCTGTAAACAAAGTTTATCCCAGCAATTCCCATAGTTACTGATGATTAGGACAGTGTAAGTAGAAGCAATGAATTAATTCCATCTCAAAAGAATTAAAGGAAGAAGAAAAAGTAGAGACAGACAATATTTACAAGAGAGCAACTGCAATAACCAGACAGACTGAAAAATGGAGAAATGTTAAAATGTTAAAAATCCTGTTTAAAAGTATAAATTTTATATATGACTGATGTTTGGATAGACTAGAACATCTTTAATGCTGAGGAAACATGAAAAAGTGGGAACAGGACTTCATGGCCTAAACATAACTTATTTGCTTCTACAGGTAGAATAACAATTCCCTAAGGAAAGACAGAAAAAGGAGGAATGCCTGAGAAGAAAGTGCAGCAGCAGCATCTTGACTCTGCAAACAGAACAGACACCTCAACCATTTATTTCATTTTGCTCTAATTTTTAATCTAACCTCTGGTCAGACAACTTTAAAAGAAGGCAATGCAGGCATCCTGAGGATTGCAAGGCTCAGCAGAAACCAGCATACTGCACATGGTTTTTGTTACACAAGATACTAGCTGGCAAATTTAGTGCTTCGGTCTTCCATTCAGTGCAGGGGGTTTCTGTTTCTTCCTAAGCTGGGTTAAGAAGCAATCTGAAATCTCTTCCTTGAGGTTGGAGGATTTCTCTGAARGGATCTGTAGTAATGCTGTGAGCCTAGAAAAGATAAAACATTTTTTGTTAATTGTGGTAGAATCTGAAAGACACTCCAAGATTATGTATGAGTTACTTCCATCAGCCTGCTCAGATCAATGTTTGCTAACCTGCCCTTATTCTTACATCACCTTTTATATAATTATGCCAATCATATAATTATTTAAACTCAAGGAACTTCCAAACAAATAAAGGTTATGTACAAGCACTCAAATACCTCAGGAACTAGCTAGTCAGCTTTATTGTAACAATGGAACTAAATAAGCTGCGTAGGGCTGCTCTCTTTTTCGGTGTTATAAATGGAAGACATAATTGCAAATCAATATTGATTTTTTTATTTATTTAAGAGAGCTTTATATTTACGTTAAAAATGCACATTTTCAATTTTATTTTTCCCCGCATAGAAAGTTTACTAATTTGGTGAATTTATATGGGGGCTAAAATAAAATTTATGTCATGAAACAGTTCACAAACATGTATTTGTGTTGCTACTCTAGCAGCTGCAAAACATCTAGCCTGTACACCACATACTCTTGCCAATTGTAAGTATGCTGAAATCTTTAAAAAAAAAAAAAAAAAAAAATTAAGATGAGGGGGAATCCTTTTCCTTCTATGTCACAACAACGAAAAGAAGCTTTGCAGGGTTACTAACAGCCAGAGTTAGGGCTATCTCAGACCAAGCGAGAAGAAACTTCAAAACCAAACTGAAAAGATCCTGTCAAGCACACCTGTTCTTCTTTTATGCCGAGATGGCTCTCCCTGAGCACTTTACTTCTCAACTGTACTATGGGTTAACATGTTTTGTTGGCCTTTTGCCATCCAAGTGATTCTTACTTTGCCTACCTATTAAAAATCCTTGACCTGTCCTTCTGTGGTTAGCAAAATCCATAGGAGTCAGTGATCTCTTCTGAGGTGTGTCTGTCTGTAAAAAGGAAAGACATACTATTAGCTAGTATGGTATGCTTATCTGCCAAAATGGTTTGATTAGTTTTTACGATCTAGTCCAGCAGAGTGAGTCCTACCAAGTTGCAAAGCCCCAAGCAGTACTAAAACTGCACACTTTTAGTGCGTAGACATCCTCAGAGGAACTGTTTGACGCATTAGACTTGAAAAAAATCTCCTCCTCATACACTAGTCCTGCTTTTCAAAGTCCCACACCCTCCCAAAGCCTTTCAACATCCTCCTCTCTACAGGTAGCAGGAATCCCTGTGTACCAGAAATCAGGAGAGACCCAGTAAATGAGACCTTCTGTAGACCAACAGTGGGCATGAACAGAAGCTTCTTCACTTTTCCTTGTCCCTATACTTACATTGTAACATACCCTGAATGTATGAGTTGTGTTGGGCCTTGAAAATTTATCAATAATAACAGTTCTTTCTCTGAGTGGCCGTTGCTCCGTACTGCCAGGCACTGCACTTGACACTCTGCTATGAGCATATAGTCCTCGATGCTGAGAGAATAAAAAAGAACATTGAGAGAATGCAGCTATTGAATTGGTTAAAATAATAATTTTTCCGTTGCCATACAAAAAAACACAAAAGAAAAGAAAAATGTGTTTTGACTAACCAAAAGCACCGATCTAAGGTAACTTAAGGGTACTCATGTTTTTCAAAGAGATTTGAGACAGTTTCCTAACATTAGTTTATAATCCTCAGAGGCTTATATCAATTAAAACAATAATAATAACACTTTACATGTGTGCCAATTCAAAATACTATTCAGAAGCAAAATAATATCAAAATGTCAATTTACTTTCATTGTGGTAATTTATTACTTTCCTATCCTACAAAAATAGGCCAGGATCAATAAGATTTATCTTTTTTTTCAGTCAGTATCCTTTTCTACTTCAGTCAGCATAGTTTTCTACTTCTCATAACCTAACATTAGTGAATAAAACACTGAAAAGAGCTATTTAAATCCAGATGCTTATAAGTGCAAGGTTACTATCTGGTTGGTTGGTTGTTTTTCTCTTTTTTTTTTTTTTCTTCTTTAAAAACAGATTTTTCTGTTTTCAGAGGAAAGTCTTACCACCATGATGTGTTTGTGACCTGAGGTTTTAAACTGGCTTCTCTTGCATTCTAATGGTACCACAATGTAACACACATTAGCATGTTAAGACCATGTATTAAATACGAACCAACCCAAACTGTAAAATTGCTCATTTCAACCAGTGACACAGAGCAATTTATTTCCAAATAGCTTGAAGTTCTTCACCAGTACAAAAATGAACACAACTTACAGAGCTCTGTTGCAATCGAGGTACTGAAAGATACTGTTCAACAGCCTCTGAGTTTATTGGTGGTAACTTGTTCCGGGTGGTAGGTGCACGAGCAGAAGATAAACGATCCGAGCTGGCACCCCTACAGAATTTTAAGGGTTCCTCTTTTAGGAAAAATCATATTAAAGACTTCTTCACTGAAGTAATATGAAATTATTGAGCAGTATATTTCTCTACAGAGCTCAGCTACAGAAAGTACCAGCACCTAATATAGCAACAAAAAAATAAAACAAATGCCTCTCCTCAAAAAACACAGTTCTGCTTGCTTTCTTTTTCTCTCTGACTTCTAGAATCAATAATAAATCTCGGGTTAGTTCTCAAGTATTTTGCAAAATCCTTCACTGGTGAAATTTCAGTAAAGTTCTGAGGAAAGCAAAGAATAAAATGAAAAAACTCACAATTTAGTCCCCCTAAGGATTTCATCATTGTACATATTAGGAGCTTTTGAGGAGAGTTGGTCAGAAGTGAGAGAAGGTAACCTACGATGGCTTGGTAGCTTCCTAGAAGATGCCAGCAGTACCCGACATGATGAGAGAACACTGTTATCAGCAATTCTCCCCAACCTAGTGTGCACTGAATTTGGAGCACTGGAGCCATTGCTATGCTGTTTGTCTTCTTGCTCATTCCTAGGGAAAAAGGAGGAGAACGAGAYAGGGAATGAAGATGAAGAAAAAGAAAGTAAAAGGATTTCTTAACAGAGTATCATTGCAACCTCTACAAATCATTGTCACATCAGTGATACACACAAAGGAGACGACTGCCTATCTTACTGCCTTTTTATAATTGTGAAACATAGAATCATAAAATAGTTTGGGTTGGAAGGGACCTTTAAAGGTCATCTAGTCCAACCCCCCTGCCATGGGCAGGGACATCTTCAACTAGATCAGGCTGCTCAGAGCCCCATCCAACCTGACCTTGAATGCTTCCAGGGATGAGGCATCTACCACCTCTCTGGGCAACCTGTTCCAGCGTTTCACCACCCTCAGCATAAAAAATTTCTTCCTTACATCTAGTCTAAATCTACCCTCTTTTAGTTTAAAACCATTACCCCCTTGCCCCGTGCAACAGGCCCTGCTAAAAAGTTTGTCCCCATCTTTCTCACGAGCCCCCTTTAAGTACTGAAAGGCTGCAATAAGGTCTCCCCGAAGCCTTCTCTTCTCCAGGCTGAACAACCCCAACTCTCTCAGCCTTTCTTCACAGGAGAGGCTTTCCATCCCCCTGAGCATTTTTGTGGCCCTCCTCTGGACCTGCTCCAACAGGTCCATGTCTTTCTTGTGCTTAGGGCTCCAGAGATGGACGCAGTACTCCAGGTGGGGTCTCAGCAGAGCAGAGTAGAGGGGCAGAATCACCTCCCTCAACCTGCTGGCCATGCTTCTTTTGATGCGGCCCAGGATATGGTTGGCCTTCTGGGCTGTGAGCGCACATTGCTGGCTCATGTCCAGCTTTTCATCCACCAGTACCCCCAAGTCCTTCTTGGCAGGGATGCTCTCAACCCCTTCACTCCCCAGCCTGTATCGATACCGGGGTTTGCCCCGACCCAGGTACAGGACCTTGCACTTGGCCTTGTTGAACCTCATGAGGTTCACACAGGCCCACTTCTCGAGCTTGTCCAGGTCCCTCTGGATGGCATCCTGTCCCTCAGGTGCGTTGACCGCACCACTCAGCTTGGTGTCATCTGCAAACTTGCTGAGGGTGTACTCGATCCCACCATCTATGTCATTGATGAAGATATTAAACAGGTCCCAATACGGACCCCTGCGGGACGCCACTTGTCACTGATCTCCATCTGGACGTTGCGCCATTGACCACTACCCTCTGGATGTGACCAGCCAATCAATTCCTCACCCACCAGACAGTCCACCCATCAAATCCATATCTCTCCAGTTTAGAGAGAAGGATGTTGTGGGGGACCGTGTCAAAGGCCTTACAGAGGTCCAGAAAGACAACATCTGTAGCCGTTCCCATGTCCACTGATGTAGTCAYTCCATCRTAGAAGGCCACTAGKTTRGTCAGGMAGGACTTGTCCTTGGTGCAGCCATGCTGGCCGTCTCGAATCACCTCCCTGTCCTCCATGGGCCTTAGCATAGCTTCCAGGAGGATCTGTTCCATGATCTTCCCAGGCACAGAGGTGGGACTGACTGGCCTGTRGTTCCCTGGGTCTTCCTTTCTTCCCTTTTTAAAAATAGGGGTTATGTTTCCCCTTTTCCAGTCAGTGGGAACTTCACTGGACTGCCACAACATCTCAGATATGATGGATAGTGGCTTAGCAACTTCATCCGCCAGTTCCCCCAGGACCCACGGATGGATCTCATCAGGTCCCATGGACTTGTGCACCTTCAGGCTCCTTAGATGGTCTCGAACCTGATCTTCTCCTACAGTGGGTGGCTCTTCATTCTCCCAGTCCCTGCCTTTGCCTTCTGCGGCTTGGGTGGTGAGGCCTGAGCACTTGCTGGTGAAGACTGAAGCAAAAAAGTCCTTGAGTACCTCYGCCTTCTCCATATCCCRGGTAACCAGGTCTCCCGTTTCCTTCTGGAGAGGGCCCACATTTTCCCTCGTCTTCCTTTTATCACCAACGTAGCTGTAGAAGCTTTTCTTGTTGCCCTTGATGTCCCTGGCCAGATTTAATTCTATCAAGGCTTTACCCTTCCTAACCTGATCCCTGGCAGCTCGGACAATTTSTCTGTATTCCTCCCAGKCTACCTGTCCTTGCTTCCACCCTCTGTAGRCTTCCTTTTTGTGTTTGAGTTTGTCCAGGAGCTCCTTGTTCATCCACACAGGCCTCCTGGCATTTTTGCCTGACTTCCTCTTTGTTGGGATGCATCGCTCCCATCTTTTACGTAATATGAATTATGCCGCATTTTGAAAATGTCAATACCAACACCTACTGTATTTTTTCTACTGTGGCAACATGCCTCTGTTGGAGCGGTTTTGCTTGAATTGTCATCACACCATTCAAATCACTACAGAAGTTGCTGGAGAAACGGTGAACCTAGTAAAAGCAACAAATATGCATTAACCGTTACTTTTTTTGAAAGAAGACCTCAAAAAGCCCATAGTTAGGAGATATTTTACTTGTTTCTTAGAAAAGTTTCTGTTAAGATGATTCAGTAGAATTCTCAGTAGTAGATAGGGCAAATATGTTCTTTTGCTTATTTTAAACAGATTCTTACAAACAGAACCTGGGTAATTTAGTCACTGAACTGCAACTCAATTTGCAATATATGTTTCAGTTGAAGCCGGAGTTTGATTCTCCAAAGTTTCCATTTTCCCTCAGCACAGTCCAGCCCAGGGGCACAGATCCTGAGCATTACTTATCTAAGCATTTTACTACTTCTGGCTGCTGGGACCACTACAGAACCAAGTGTGCCAGCAGGGAGCACCGAGACTGCTGTGCTATCTCTTCCATGTTTCTTATCACGCTACCTAGCAAGCATGGAAAAAGAGCAGACAAAATAGAATGAAGTTGCTTGAACTGAATAGAGAGAGACGGGGGGGGAAACAGAAGCAGTGGCTGGAAAAGAAAAAATGTGCAAAACAGCAGCCAGGGGACAGAGGGAGGAGGCAGCAAGCGGGACAAAAAAGGGCATTTTATCAATACAAACACAAGCTTCCACAAAGATGGGTAAGGCCTAGTGCCAGCGTGCTGGTGGACATACAGCAGAGTCCCCTTTTGCAAGAGGCAAAGGAAATGAAAAGGAGTGAGAGAGTCTGAAACTCACAGGGTTGCGAGTAAAGCACTTTAAGTTGTACCTTCACATCCCTGCAGTCCAGGGAAGAGCCTCATTTGTGTTCTTAATTCTACCAAGAGGAAATGACTGGACCACAATAAAAGCAGAATTATTTTCTAAGGATGGAACACAGTCTAAGTGTTTTTTTGTAAACCAACTTCAGCCGTATCTTAGTGGTAAACAGCGCCTTTAAGAACCACCAAAGAAGAACAAGTGATAGTAAACAAGAAAGGCATATTTAATGAACCTTCATTTTAAATGAGATGACTTATTTTAAGTATACCTAATTGTTTTCTTAAAAAAAAAAAGAAAAAAGGAAAAAAAAAAGAAGAGCCTTTTCTAGCTTCAATCAGGACTCTGTCCAAAGTTTGCAGAAAAAAGAACGCCGTTTGACAGCAAGTTATTTTTACCTGTGACGAAACAAAATGAGACCCGAAAGATACACTTCGTGTTTCAGAGCCTCTGGAAAGAGGAACGCTCCCAGCATCTGCTGTAATACGAACGACTGGCAAATGCGGCAGTTTTGCTGTAACAGCTTTCAGTTTTTCCACCTGTTTGTCACCCTCTGCATAACAGCAAAAAAAAGTACAGGAAATAACTTGCTTTTTGTACATTTACCAGCCATCATTTGTTGAGATTCAAACAATATTACACTGCACAGTAAATAAAGACTTTCATATAGTTTTAAGTTTACGTGATATTTAAAAATCTACCATAAATGATGTTTTCCTGAAAGCATTTCCCATTTGTTTATGCTTTCTCTGACACTGACAAACAAGTTAGTCTATACAAGTAGAGTTGGAGGGGGTTGTTTGTTTAAGAAAATACTGCTAAGACTCTTGGAATGTTATTCAAAATTTCCCAAAGATTTTTTTTAAAGCAGAAAAAAAATAGATGAACAGAAAAAAAAAAGTCTATTGATCCTATCCTTGTCTGACAGCAGCTACACACTGTTTCATTTTGGGTATATAACACCATCTTATTTCTATTATAAACCCAAATTCYTCTACATTGCCAGTCGAAACACTTTGGTTAGCTGTCTATTTGTCATAAGTTGATGGCCTTCACAAAGATAAAAGAGCACGCCTATCACAAAATTGCTAACCTATCCTCCCTAAACTATAATATCTAACTAAACAATCCACCTGTGGTGCGAAAAGCCCTTTTATATTTCAGTAACACCTGAAACGTTAAGTTCTGATGCTGCAAGTATTCTGAGAAATTTTGCCATTTCTTACTTCGTTGTAGACTTACATTTGAGGTAATTTCCAAAACCCACCCCCGGGTATTCTTCTGTTACTTTCCTTTCAAAATACATTAAAAGAAGAACTGAAATTTCCCTCAGCCCCAAAGACAACACATGCACACTAAATAGGATTTCACTTCTAGTTCATTTTCCTAGCTTTTGCTTCTCCTCACTACAGTCTGTTAGAATACGAAAACATAAAATAAAATAAAATTGCATGCATCACCATTTCTTCATCCTATATTAAACTCATAAACTCCTGCACTGTCAGCAAGGCTGTCTATCTCACTTTAACAATCTGACTACCTAAGGGTTCTTTTTATTAACAAAGCTCAAACAATGAGGACTAGGAGACTTTGATTCCTAGGTTCCAGATTCAGATCACGTCATCAGTGATCCCCTGCTAACAGCATCAATTTGCACCCTGAGCCAGTGATTAATATTTTTTTTTTTTAAACATGTTCTTCTGCAATGAAGCTCTTTCAGTCTTCATTTTTCCTTTTTTCCTTTATTCTTCCTTTTTTTACACCTCTTATATAAAACTCCCTGAAAAATAGTAAGAATGTTTATATTTTAGGTGCGGGGGGTGTGTGTGCACGTGTGCATGTGGCAAGGCATTACATACCTTGTAATGCTGTACTACCAACATGGCTTCTTAAAATAACTAGATTTCCCAAGCTGGGGGGGGCGGGGAAAAAAAAAAAAAAAAAAAATCGCTTTCCTGAGTTAGATTCAATAAATGCCATATCTAAAAATACCAAATACCTGTGATACTAGTTTCCCAATTTTTTTTAATCAGTTCCTCCAGTATTCCAATTACATTGCTCCAGATACAATCAAATACTTCAGAAGCCACGGCATCTTTGATACAGGCATTGGGAGAAACAGGGGGAATGCCACGCTTACTCCTCTTCTCAGCAAGACGCATTTTCTTTTGTTCCCAACTCTCGTCATCACTAATAAAGGAAGCAAATTCAAATGAATTCCCATGGGTTTTGACTTTTTTTTCCCCCTTCTAATACACTGAATGAATAGAAACATACATATGGAAGAAAAGCAAGTCAGATGTAGATCACAAAAAAATTCAAATTCAAACACACAGAGTAGCTATGGGAACAGAAGCTATCGAATACATACAGTGATTTCTTTTTCTTTTGCTTGCAGGTAAAAAAAATTAAAGAATCCAGTTAGGGCATTACAACAGAAAGATATGCAGCTCTAGAAGGAACAGCTTTATACGTGGCACTTAGTCATTTGAGACTAAATCCTATGCTTTTTACCATAACATAAGGGAACTATTGTCTGTTGCATTTGGCAGGAGGACTACCACATAGAGCATTTCTTTTATATCACGTCCTGTGTACCTGCACACACCTGCAACACTTCACCACTGATCAAAGACAAACAACTTTAAAGGATTTCTGCACCCTGACAAGAATAGCAGAGCCTATAGCCTTATGCTCACCTCCTTCCCTTCCACTACTGTGTGGACAGTTACTTTTTTATTTCCGTCCCCCCCGGCTCCCTTCTTACCTAGGGAAGCACAGTGTAGCAACTTTTCCTAACTTGGTCTTCTAATACACTTCTTAGGAAGAAAGTTTCAACCTTTTGTTTGTTTGTTTTGTTTTAACGCCATGATATTTCCTTCTAAGGAAGTGCAATTTTTTTGAGATTTCAAGGATGATTCCAAATTCATACTGGTTTCTACTATCTCCCTTTCTCTTCTCAGTCACTTCTTTCACTTCTTTCTCAAACTGGACTGCAAACTGAGACTTGGCTGAATGGTCCAACTTGCAAAATGACCAAGCTATTTTCGTATCAGGCTTTGTAACTTCTGATGTTTTAGTTATGGAGAAAAAGATATTTCAGAATCGAATCGAGAAGGAAACGAGAAAGAACATATCAAGGAGGCACAAAGGAGAGCACCTTCAGTCAAGTCCCTCTCCCAAATTAAGTTTGCTTACTTCACTCCTAAAGAGATTCTTAATCCTAAATCCTTTCCAAAATGGTAGGCACCCAGGCCCTCTCTTTCAAAAACAGGACTGAAAGGGTCTACCTGGGTCTCAGTCTGGTTTCTCAGTTTTTCAGAACCATGCCTTTTTCCTGTAAATGCATCAAGCTTTGGCACAAAAAGATATGCTTTGTGCCCTACTAGTCCTACAAAACTTCTCCCCTCGTAGAGGCCTTTTAGAAAACAGCATGTTATGGTCTTTATTCTACCCAGTAGCCTAGTTGCTGGAACATTTAACTGGGCCATGGGAAACCTAGGTTGCATTGTCGAGAAGACAGTTGTATTACTCCTGTCACTCACAAGAGTGCTCTAAATGCAGGTTGTATCCTGCACCTCTCCTCACAAAGCTGTTATACGCTGCACAAAAAGAATTTAAGATTCATTAGGGCAGGCAATGAGAGCACGTACAGTGTAATGACCCTAAACAACCTGGTGGTCAAGGCACTCACCTGGGAAGTAGGGATTCCTTCATTCCACTCCCTGTCTCAAAATTAAATATTCATTCTATCAAATCTCCATGCACAAAACAACTAGTGGTTAAGACACATTCCTCTGACATGGGAGATGTGAGTTTTGAACCACTAGAAAGACAACATACCTAATCTTCCACATGCCCAGTGAGTGCTCTGACCACTGTGCTACTGAATACAGGGACAGAAGGAACTGTATTTTACAGAAGAAAAACACAGTTTATGAACCCTGACTGGGCTCACTGATAATTTTTCATTATTTTCTTCAAAAATACATAAATCTGTTATTTACAGTTCCTTGTTGTCAAAGGCAAGATATTCTTCTATTTTTCCATCCACATCATAGATTTCTTCTTCCAGGAATGAATACATGGATGAGTCAGAGGCAGAAATCCTAGTGGAACTTGAATCTACTGATTTATGTATCGGAGATGCTGTTGGGATCAGTTTAGAGCCTGAAATGCAGAGCCTGAAAAAATATCAACAAAATGAGAATTAAATATTCAAAGAAAGAAGAAAGTGCATATTTAATTATACTGACATGTTTCAGTAATACAAAAGTAATATTTGTACATATTTCTGAAGAGGGAAGACCAAAAAGAAAACTTAAAAAAATTAACATACTCTTTTATATTACTAGTACATTCACGGAGGCCAGGTAAACACTTAGTATCCACAGAGGTATCACTTGTGTTCTGAAAATGCTGAAACCCTTCATCCTTCRGTAATAGGACCTGCTTTCCTAGAACCCTGAATAAAAAGGAGAGAGTGAGTGATATCTTAGATGGAAATCCACTCCAAATGCAAATATCAAGAATACAAATACCTGCAAACAGTAGGCAGTGTGAAAGCACACCTTACATTTGCTTTGAAAAAGCAATTTATGGCGGGGCCAGGGCCTTGTGTAATACATTAACATTGCCTATTATTTAAGTTATTGAAGTTAAGCTGATTTACGCAAGATGAGATTCTAGCTTATAATTTTTAAGAGCAAATAGTCAAACTTATTAGATTGTTCTAAAGACTGATAAAGTAAACACACTTCCTTTCTTATCAAAACTCCGTAAGAAATGTTTAAAAATGCATGCAGAAGACAAATAACATCTGCTATGACTTCACTTATCCAACTCCAGTATCCATCAATGTGAGCAGGAGTCCTAATCCAAAATGTTTACATGGATAGTTAAGACTAGAATTAATGTTCAGAAAATGCACAAAATCCAACACGTATAATGCACAGAGGCAGAGAGAAAAGGTAAAAGCAACTCTATTTAAATGTACACAAAATTACTATATAAAATAATTTCTGAACACAGTACAGGTAAATAATAATCAGTGCTTACTGAACTGTGTTTCACTAGAATTCACAAGGGATCTCGAAAGAATTTGCCAGTTGCAGCTCTAGGGCAAGCAGCAATGTTCGGACTCACCTGAAAACATTTTCTTGAGACTACCTTTCACAAAACAGCACTTTATGCCACGTGAAGCTCTAAGCAACAGCCTTTTTTACTTTTTATTTTGTAAGCCAAGAACAAAAAGCTTTCTCTTTAAATAGAACTGATCTTTCTCTTATTGATGACAGTTCTCAAATATATTTATTTCCACATGCTGAGCTAAGTATTTATATGTCGACATCGCTGTTTTACAAATTGAAAAAAAAGACAGCCAGCAAGCTCTTTGAAGCACAACTCTCAGAAATAAATCTGGCATCCCAGAAGTTATTCTTTTGAGTAACTAGTCAACACAAACTGAGTTTTAAGGTTTAAGCTTAATAATGAAAATAACTTTTTTTTTCTTTTTAAACCACAGGATGTACCACACCCCTTAGTACCAAATGACACAGAGCTCCCAGATTTCTTCAGTTTGCTTTCAACCTCTTGGACTTGGTTGGTATTGCCAGCATTAGATTTGAATCAGAAAATCCTAAGTACAGGGAATCACTTACTTACAAAAATTCCACCTAGTGAGAATACTCTGAAAATATAGTGAAATGACCTAATATTTTGAATGAATTACACAGCACAAAAACCTGTCTCCATTTTATGCATGTTCTATTAATTTTTACAGTATCTAAAAAAGGCAAAGCATGCCTTAATGCTAGTGAAAATTGCCTCAGTTTTATTTAACAACTCTCTTGTTCCTGACAAAGCGTGACAAGCTTTGTTAGTTGTTTTTAGTTTATATTTACTAGTAACAAGCCTCTGCAAATCATCTAAAAGCATTGAAAGCATACCACAGTTATTGACAGTGTTCTTTTTAACGGTGTTAACAAACTATTGACTAGAAGTCAGACACATGCAGGTCTATGTTTAGAATAGCTTAGAGCCACATCATCTCACTAAGAATGACATGCCATCATTTATGAAGGCAGGACAGTACAACGCAGTGCAACACCGACTTCCGTCCCCTGTGTTAAGAAGCAGTCATCAGGCTGCCTAGACATTTTGCACATCTATGCAAAACAATTCTCATTAATCATGTATGCATCCTCCTATTTGTTAACTAGTTATTGTTGGGTTAATATCACACATTGTTTYACATTGATTTACATAGCCTAGGAAGACATTATGGCTATGCAGTATATGTGAAGCATGTGGTCGCCTTCATTTTTCATTTCTTTTTAGAAGACTCAGTAACAGAATTAACACTGAACTTCTTGGAATTTCACAGTATGTCTTCACTTACAGTAAAAAAAAAAAATTCTTTACAAGATGTGTTCTTTATTTAGAAAAAGTCATTATGAAAATGGTGCATTATTATTTTCTGATTACATCCTGCTAAAATATCTCTGCCTGCAGTCATTGTATTAAGCAAAATAAAGAGCATTAGCTGCTAGTGCACCACCACCCAGACTTATTGCATAACTATGGCACAGCTCAGTCCCAGAGATCCAGATTTGAATGCAAAGGTGCTACTGATGYCATACATCAAGAGCAATTCATACAAGGGTACCCCAAAAATTCAAATTAGAGTGATAACTGGTTAAAACTAGTACCAGCAAGAAATTTCCTTACCTTAGATGAGGAAACCATTCAACCCAGTCTGCACATTCTGCCTGCAGGCTCTGAGTTTGGGAGGTCACTTTTCCTTCAAACAGCATTTCATCAATCTCCCAAAATAACTGATGCACTCTCTGTGTGTTGGCTTTATCAAATTCCTACATATTATAAAATTAATAGTTGTTAGCAAATATGCATACATATTCATATTAAAAACCCCACAATATTTAAAGAACAGGACAGCTTGGACTGATTTGGCTGGGCGTCTCAGAATGGATCTTCAGACTACTACTTTGGAGACACAATTTATATGCTGCAGTGCAAAAAAAAAACCCATGTAGCTGGCCTGAGCAAGGTGATTTGGCAAAAAGGAACTAGCTGTCTAGGATTCGCCAACAGAAAACACCAGTTATAAGATGTCTGGACTCCTGGCTCCCTCCCTGCTCCAACATGGAGCAAAGCATGCACATTGCCCCTCTGCGACCCACGGCACCAAAGCTCCCCACTCTTTTGAGCAGCACTTTTCCTTCCTGAGTAAAACAGCTAAGAGGGCCAAGAGGGGGCACCTTCCTTCTGCATGACATAGGCTGGTGGTTAGGAAACAACCCTCAGTGTGAGAAATGGCCCTCCACACCTCTTCACTGAAGCTACAACTCAGTGTAACCAGAAACGGGCGAGTGCAGGGGCATATGAAGGCAGCAGGGAAGAGCCTGACTTTATCCAGTGATGTGGAAAGGAGCACTTAGCTGAGGGTTCCTCAGCTGGGGCACTGTTCATAATGATATTTGGCCATTTATATTAGACACTTTGAAACACAGAAAAAAGTGATAATACTCAGGGCCCAAATCACATCTGTCCACTTCCARCCGAGTGCCCCAATCACTTCAGGCTACAGAAGGGAGCACACTGAAAAGGAATGGGAAAATAACTCTCACCCAGGTTACTGTATGATCCAGGGTCAGGCTTTCTCCTGGAGGACTGGAAGCGACAAATGGGGTCATCAGTACCATAAAGGTTAGGATATTATGCAAAAGGTATGGCAGAACTACCACTATCAGCCATGGATGGCTTTTTAAAATGAAAGTGGTAGTGACCGCAATGCTTTTGGATTTACTCAACACTGCCAGCCTGCACCAGGCATGCCTCAGAGGTCAGCCTCCCTAACAGGCTTAACCTCTCTCTGCATCATCTACGAAACAGAACTGAGCTTAGGAAAGAGCTAAATATTTACTCAGACTGGGACATTTACATGCATGCTCATGAATGTGCTTTATGACTCAAAACATTGAAAATAGTTCAATTTAGACACCGCCTGCATTATGCAGTATTTGAAAACACATATTTTATCACTCTCTTGGACTCAGAAACCTAAGCCTACCTTCTTTGGTAAAACAGGTTTGTTTTCCCTGTATTTCATCATTTCATATTTTTATTCCATTTTTCTTTGTTACACATCAGCTGCACTGATATCAACTTGCAAACCGAACTATTTTTTAAATATTCAATTAATATACTCAATCATTAGGCTATAA
The DNA here is from genome assembly GCA_035582835.1 of Phoebastria nigripes. Lineage (NCBI taxonomy): Eukaryota > Metazoa > Chordata > Aves > Procellariiformes > Diomedeidae > Phoebastria > Phoebastria nigripes. The sequence goes on from JAYKAV010000133.1 coordinate 137,859, forward strand.
TGAATGAAAGTGGTTAGCTGCTCCTACAGGACATGTGCTGCATGTCCGTTTTCTGTAAAAATTAATCTATTCTACAATATTTAGATAAAGTGTACTGTAAAAGTTTCTGTGACATACATCATCCCTCCAAGAGTAAACTGAACTTCTTTCAGTAGACAAACCAGTAGTATAGCTGTTTATTCCAGGCCAAGAATTATTCAACTCCATGGGTGTTGTATGACCACTAGATGAAAGTGATGAAAGCATTTCACTGTGAAAAGACGACAAATTAAAATGAAGAACACAATGGTTTTCTGTTTAAACATTTTAAAAATAACGCAACCAATCACATAAATGGACAGTGATACCTATTCCTGTCGGATGCAAGGTTTTCAGGACATGCTGTTAAGAGTCGATGTGAAGAGTTGCAAATGTACATTTTTAAGTAGAGTGCAATGAGTACATGCTCCTATTTGTACCATTTACTGCCTTAAAGGCAATTCCTTCTACGTTACACTTTTATATATATATGTATATCATTGCAACTGTAAGGACACTCTAGAATATATTCACACATATATACCCACACACGTACAAAGCATTTCCACCTCTAAATTATTTTGATTTCCCCAGTTCAGCTAATGGGCACATCAAAACTATACATTAAAGATAACATAAGCCTTCTTTCACTCTATTAGAAGCTATCACAAGAAAATTATGCAAAATACAGCATAACATCTCTACAACTGTTTCAAATAGCATTGAGTTACCTATCTGTACACTATGTCTTTTATGCTGTTAGACCTGGTGCACTTTAAACCTTGAGCTCTGGGATTCCAGTGCTCAGAAAGCTCTAGCTGGTCCCTGCCAGCTACCATCCACCCTGGGATGCAGTGAAAGCAAGGGTAGTCAGACGTGCAGGCCAGGAAATCCTAACCAGTGCCAACTGGAATGAAACTTTTTGAAAGTTAACTGACATGCAATGCTGGTGAGCATTATTTGCATTTAACCRTGAAGTCTGACTTCCCTTCCAGGCTTAATCGGTGCCCTTCACTATGCTCTAAAAATATGCAAATCCATAACACAAACCAGGAGTAAAGTTCAGACCCTCTAAACAATGGGTTAGGTCAATTTATGTCCTGCATTGTATCCTGCAATAGTTGTCACCCGTGAGAATGACTAGAAGCATGACTAGTGAAAATGAATACCAATCTTGAAATATCTATTTAAGCCAAGAGTCTGTTAATGAAGTACTATTTCAGAAGTGAATGCRTACCAAGTATAATTGTCGATGGCTTCCTGCACATTTCTCTCAAAAACTGCTGGAAGAGACTCTCCACTTTTTCCAGAAAGACACTGATTTGTGGAACCTCTGGACAGTCCCTTCCTGTAAACACAGAAACGCATYATTCCATAATATTAAATAAGGTTAACTCACACCTCCACTGGAGACAAAAAAAAAAAAAAAGATGACAACAACTCTGTTGAATTTTTCAACCCGATCCATCAACACAAACATTTGCTAGAAACAAACTACCTTGTTTTAAAATAGTTTTTATTTACCTTATTTACAAAAGTATTTTTCAGAAAAATGTACATTTAATTTGAGACTTATTTTACTCCACAGGCATCCTCCTTCAATTTTGCTCTTCAAAATTTGCACGAAGTGCACACAAACGCAGCAGCACCTCACTGTTGCAGGAACAGAGCAAAGGCACAAACCAGTAGTTGTCCATACAGTAGTTATTTAGCTATGTGTTTCTATTCAATCATTAATTTGAGTCCATTTTCTCAGACATCTCTCCGCATAAAAAGAAGTTACAGATATAGTGCCAAGCAAACAGTGGTCTTTACTAGAACTATGAACTCTCAACTTGGCTGTTTTAAGTGAACCGAGATATTAGTACATCAGGAAACATGGACGTATTCTCAATGCATTTACAGGCCACGAAGCATCAGTTCTTCCACTACCAAAAACTCCTTAATACTATCTTAAAAACCAAGCCACAAACTTTCCAGTATTATGCCTTTCCAGCATAAGAAATGCTAGAACTTGTCTTTTTTGGGTTTCCAAATACCTGAAGACATGCTCAAACTTTAAAACCATCTCTTACAAATGACACAGATGAATATTAAGATCGAGTAAGGCAGAGGAATGCCTGCACTTTTATTGCTAGCCTTAAAAGAATACCTTTTAATGAAGGAAAATAATTTTTTTTTTAAACAGAAACTGTTTATAATCATACATTTCTATAATCCCACTAAGTTCTGTCGTTAGTATGTAAACCAACCTCTTCAGAATATATACAGATGTGTCAAAGTGTTCCTCAGAAACGCTTTTACAGCAAGAGATTACTTCATCTGTGGAAGTTCCTATTTTCATCCCATAAAATCCTCAGGTCATAACCATGAAYAGCAGCACGATTGCATCAAAGTACATTTGTGAATGAGTAACTGTAAGGAAACAGCTCACAGTTCAAGAATTTTCTTGATTTCTTTAGCCAAGAACTGTAGATTGGCCCTGCAACAGTTAGGATTGCTCTGTCTTCTTCCTATCCTTTCTGATATTTATCTTGCCTTTACACAGATTACAAAGATACACACACATCAYACATCTTGCTCCTGCGCTTTGGGTAATAAGCCACCAAAAACCTACCACAAGTTTAAACTTCTTATCAGGGAAGACCTTGAATTGCAAATGCTTGGAAGCTGGTACAACAGCAGTGGAAAGTATCTCTACGTGTTTGCTTTAAATTTCCTCCCTCTTCCCTAGGCATCTGCTTTTGGCCACTGTCAGAACCAAGAGGCCCTATGAAACGTGGTACAGTCCAGTCCCATGAAAACATTTTGTCCTAACACCAAGATCTATCTCCCAGGCAATAACAGTGTGCTCACAGCCCATCTTCTACATGGAAATCTGGTTCCTTCTGTTCACGTACACTCCTCTCTGCCATTTCATTTGCCATGTTATTGCCCAGGCAGTCTTACAAGGTCTTTCTCGATTTTTTTCATAGCTGACCCTTGTCCTTAGTATTTTTCCATAGCTTAATATCACCACCAAGCCTTCTCACTTCACTGCTCACCCCTTTATCTGGTCAACTAGCTTGAACTGCCCAGGACAGATCCCTATGAAACACCACTGGAGGAGGAAACCATTTACTGCTATCCTCTGTTTCCTACTGTAGTTATTTGCTTGTGCAAGAACCCTTTCCTCTTGTATTCCAACTGCTTCATTTACTTGATAGACTTCTGGGAACCTAAGCTGACTATACTGATTGGATCTGCAAGGATTTCTGACTTCTCAAGGAAACCCAGGTGGGGGGGTTTTGTGGCTTTGAAGGAAACCTGAACCTACAAACATGAAAAAACAGAAAAACCACCAATAAAATTTCACGGACTTTCTCTGTGAAACAAAGCATATGCATTATACTTAATGGCATAATACATGATGCAAGATGGAGCAAAAAAGTGTTTCTGCCACATCGTTCCACTGCAGTGGTACTACTCCTCCTGACTCCTTGGACCACATGCCATTAGAAGATAAGCCAGGAAACGACTGCAATAAAATAAAACGAAAGGAAAAACCCCTCCCAGCACATCCATAGCACCCTTCCCCAGCGCTGGCAAGCGAACACCAGGGACTGCAGCAGCCCGCTCCCGACTGCTCTCCAGCCCTAACCGAAGTCTCTGCAATTGCAGGCATTAAACGATGACGGTACAAAATAATAACGCTGTCCGCCTACACCCGCCAGTGCTTCAGCCGCCCCGGGAGGGTTAGCAAGCCGGCCTCGGCCACCTCCCTGCGGCAGACTGCAGCCCCCCGCAACCAGGCAAGAACCGGGGCGCAGCACCCCCGGCCCGGCCGCCCACACTCACCCCACGACGAGGAGCTCCCGGCCGCTGCAGCAGCCGCCCGGCGGGCCGGCGCCCCGCGCCCTGCGCATGGGGGGCGCGGGGGGACGAGGGCGGCGCGGCGGGGGGCCCCGGGCGGCCCCTCGCACCGCCCCTGGCCGCTGCAGGGCGGCGAGGAGGAGGAGGTAGGCGGCGGAGGAGGCGGCCCCGCAGCGCCCGCCCCGCAGCGCCTCGCCCCCCCCAGCCCTGCCCTCGCCCCGCGGGCGGGCAGCGCCGGGGTGGCTCCGCGGCGGGACCCCCGCGCCCCGGGGCAAGGGCTGGGCCCCCCCTAGGGCTCCCGACCTAAAAGGGCGTCCGCAAAATTAAGCCTCAGCCTGAACGGGAGGGGTACACATCTCCCCCACCTCTGAACACACAGCCAAAAAAGGCTCGTTTAGGGCCCTTCCAGGGCCAGAGGGTTTCCCTCGCCTTTATAGATGATAAAAACGTTATGCGGTGCTGGACAACTGAATAAGAATTTTCCTTGTTAATTAACTGAGTTCTCCTCCAAACCATCCCTGTGCAAATCATCACTCTCCTGGAGCACGGTTGACAGGGCAGAGTACAGGCTGTCAGCTGCAGATTTACACCAGCCCATTCATCTGTAGCTCCAGTACATAAATTCTGGTGTCTACGTATTTTGCTGAAAGCCTCTCTCAGAGGAGGAAGTACATCTGCTCATAAGCAAGAAAAAAAAAAGTATTCCTACTGGGAAAGAAGAAGAAAGGCAACATTAAAAATGCTGAAAATTAAGACTGAAGAAGTATGGTGTATGAAACCTCTCGCTACGGCAAAACAAACAGCAGCATTCATATGATATTTTAAGTTCCACAACAAAAAAAAACCCTACACGCTAAGAAAGGTGTATGGAAAACAACTATGCATTTTTCCTCTGATATTTAAAGAATTCTTGCCAAACACAGTTTTAAAAAAAAGTTCCACATTCTTCTGATCCAGTAAAACATTAAGAAAGATTTTACTTTTACGTGTGTTGTAACAACTCTCCTTGTCTTTAGCAATCGTTCTTCTGTAAGAGTAGGTTTATCTGACATCTCAAACACACACAGAAAAAAGCATAATTCTTTGTCAAGCTACACATACTCAACAAGCAGATGAAGATCTAGAATATGTCCAGGTTAAGAAAACACGATATTAACTCTAAATCACTGCACATATATATGTTTGTGGAATGCAACTTCTATGAACAGAATACTGTAAATCTCTGAGAACTACAACGGCACTTCCAAGAATATTTAGAACACGAAGCAAATTATTTCTCTGAAAACTTCTGAAGATTTTCTGTATCTTATTTCAAACTACGTATCCTGAAACCCTGTTTTGAGCTAAGGCAACTGAATGCTGTAGTGCTATGCAGGCTCTAAAGGGATTTTGCTATCATCTAGCTTTTGGTCACTTCTGTCCTAAAGACCTATTCACACATGTACAAAAATAGTCTTTAAGAGTATTTTGCTATTTTTTTTTTCTATTTTCTAACCTGCTAGAACAAATCAGAAGGAAGGCAACACACTGCCTAACAAAGGGCTAAGACCACGCACCTCTACATAAAGCCCAAGCTGGCAAGCTTTGCAGCAGAAATTTACACTATCATTCCAGCAACTGCATATTCGCAGACTTCTCTTGTCCACATATGCAAGCAGCAGAGGATGGCAAGCAAAAATGCAGACAGGAAGTTATCAATCACTTATTTTTTTAATCCTTGTGTCATGGGTAACGATTATGGATGTTACATAACTAATTATCCTACAAAATCACTACCACAAAGACTGACATCCACAGTAATTGTCTGTGCCCCAGCTGACTTCTGTGGTCACCTCAGCTTCCTCCCCCTTCAATATGCCTCTCAACTTACACTTCAAAACATTTTTTTTTTAAAAAAAAAAAAAAAAAAAAAAAAAAAAAAAAAAAAAAAGGCATTTCCACAGGTGCAGAACTCCAGTTTTGTGTTACCTCCAGAAGCACAAAACATTGAAGGCAGCACTGGCTGTTACTTCAGCTTAATAAAAGGTATCAGAAGGGGAACACGTTAGCACAAACATGGCAGTGGGATAGCCTTTTCTAGCTGAAAAAGTGAAAATAAGCACATCCACAGTGCAGACAACTGAAAGCAAAAAGAAGAAAGAAACCCTGTGATCTTTTCCCTAAATCCCCAAAGCTTGTGGGACAGCCATTTCCAATAACAGTTTATTAATAAATGGGCACATAACATAACAATGAAGTGTGTTTAAACTGGTGCTACTGCGTGTAATTTTTTTCCTTTAAAAACAACATTCACAGCACAGAGCCAATGCACAAAAATAATCCTATATTAGGCTGAATTAACCTTAATCAAACTGTTGGGCATGCTGTTTATTTCAGACTGTTCTAAGTCACTAAATTTCCTTACAGGAGAGAAAATAATAATCTCAAACAAAACTGTGTCAAAACAAAGGAAAATATAAGGCTGCTCGTGAGCTTGAATGATGTGAAAAAAGGATCTTGACTGAAATAGAGCAAAATAAGAACACAAAACAGGAAGAGAGAAGGCCTGAGTAAATGAAGCAGCTTGTGTCTTCAGTCAAATTTTAAGATCTTTGTTTTGTATTTGTTTATTGTAAAGGGCCATGGGGCAGGTAGATCCCCATAGGCAGTAAAACAGTCCTAAATTTGGTCGATCTTACATTCATATACTCATTGCAAGACATGCAAGAAACATTTGATTTTTCTCCCCTCTTTCCTGAAGCAACACACAAAATTTGTCTAGTTGCTTAGATCAAAAAGGGATAAATATAATAAGCCAGCTAAGCACAGAAGTTTCACAGTTGCATTTAAAGGTCAAACTGTGCTCCAGAAGCATTTATACCATCAACCTCAGAATGCTATACAGAGGTAAGACAGCCCTTTGGTCTACATTAAGAAGAAAAGAAGGGGGCATCAGATACAAGGAAAAGTAGACTAACAAGAAGAAAAAGTGAGC
>JAYKAV010000133.1:144722-161127 GCA_035582835.1 Phoebastria nigripes
TTAGAGCTTCATGTTTCCTTTCCCATTACAAGTCAGGAAAAACGTGTCCCATCACACATGAAGGGCTTGATATGAAGGCATAACAGAAATTTGAAACAGAAGTTCCAGGCTTAGGAGAACAAAAAGGCAAGAGAAATGATGAATATGGAAGGAAAAATGCTTTGAGATTAATTGAAAAAAAGGAAGATGTGGATATGAAGGAAGAGACCTAACAAAAGATGCACAAGCCATTACATGGGGTTTTAAAGACAAAGAGCTGGAAGGTGGTAYGTGAGGTCAGACTTCCGAAGGGAGATAGGATGTATGATGTAATCAGTAGCAGATTATTTTCACAGCTAATTTGAAACATAATTAAAGAAGATGAAAATCAGAAATTCTAGATAGAAAGTTGTCCTCCAAAGTCAGGAAGAAAAGTTGAAATGGAAATAAACAACAAACTTCGAAAGCTCCAGAAGCCCTGCAGCGTGGCATCCTTCAAATGTTGTGTGCAACTTGCCTCATCTCTCCCCTCTAAGAAGAAGAGGATGTAAAACATCTAATGTTTTACAAAGGTTTACCTCATGTTTTACAAATGTTGGCCTTGGAACATAGGTTTTAGCCTTGGGAGCTCCTTCCACCCTCTATGTACTCAAATGCACGTACAGAGTCTTATTTTGGTCACTCCCAGCTGTAATAGTTACCTAAGTAATGCATAAGTATAAGAAATGTCCTAGTGGATCAAAATGATACTCCATTTACTCCAATATTTTGTGTGACAGCAGCAACAGGACATACTATTTAGGGGAAGCACATAAATCTGGCCATCATCTATAGTGTGTTTCATCCTTCTTCAGCAGTATCCACTATCATGGGTTAACATGTTAAGAAAGTACATCCCTGCCTAGTCCTTTCATATCCTTTTAGGACTTCTTGTCCATCATTTTCCTGAAATCGTTTCTGAACCTGCTGATACTATTTGCCTCTACAACATCCTGTTGCAACAAATTCCAGAAGTTACTGCCCATTCTGTAATAAAAAAAAAAAACAAAAACCCAAACAAAACCACAAACACTACACACACACCCCAAAAAAGTGTATCTTTTCCCCTAAATTGTTCTGGCTAATCTACTAGTTTTCTATGCATGCCCTCTAATTCTAGTATTGCAGCATCTCATGAGTAACAGGTTCTCGTCCTGGTTGTCCATCAGACTGCATCCACAGTTCTGTAAGCATCACATCTGTAGCAACCACATCCTGAGCCGCCTCCTCTCACAACTGGCGAGTTTGACTTCATAATCTCTCTTCTGAAGGCAGGTAGTTATTCCCCCCCAACACATCCCAGCTGCCTTTCTCGAGATGTGAAACCAGAACTGCACGCAGCACACAAGATGTAGTATGCTGCAGTGAAATGGTGCTTTCCACTCTGTGCCTGATGAGGGACAAGATTTTACTGCTTTTTCTGGATACCACCGTACACAGAGGCAATCATTCACAGAACTGTCAAAGACACTGCCAAGATCTCACTCCAGTCACAACTGCTAGTTTTGAGGCCAGCATTATGTAAGGTAGGTTTTGATTATTATTCCCCTAAATACATTATTTTCATTTATCCACTCTTAAGCTCATCTCCCATCTTTTCCTACATTTGCTCAGTGTAAAGGCTGAGATCAAGAGTTAGATTTTGTGTAACCTTTTTGCTTTTTGGAAGGCTTGTTTGTCATTGCAACTGCAAGAAATAGTCACTGGTCACCCCTCACACCCTGCCACCAAGTTATACAAAAAATGTTAATAGGAAAAAACACAATAGCAACTGCATTACTCTAAACCAAGCCCTTTCTTCCTCCCTTCCCACCAAGGCAATGATAATTTTATGGATAATTAATTGAGGAGGAGTATATTATTATTACTACTACTACTACTTCCACCACCCTAATTTGGAACTGGAGTGTTATGAAAGGAGATGCCAAAAGGCATTCAACCAGAGGAGTTTAGAAAAGTCAATGAACAGAGAAAAATACTAACTTTACTGTCTATCATACCTGCGCATGAGACCTCTCTAACAGATAAGTAGGATCTATWTTGTAGCCACAGCCTCTGATAAAAATATTTATTACACATTGTTCCATTGCCAACAATGTATAATATCCTAATCTCTAATAAAGCTGCTGCCTTGTTGTCTAAGAGAATTCATTTTCTCAGATCTCCCGTCTTCTTTACATATTCTTTTCTATTTTGGAAGCATGATTTGTAACAAATGTAAATATACTAAATACATCATATTCTCATAACAAGACTTGCTTTATCTTATAACCCGACATTATTCGTTTCATGCATATTCTCACTTTCTGCTGGTTGTTCCATCCCACACTTAGTTTGTAAAACCAAGAGATAACTATTATTTGTATGACAGATTTATAGAAAACTTTGATATGAGTGAGACTATTAAAAAAAATCAAAATATAAGTTCTTTTTAGCATAAACATATACACCTGTGGGAAGAAATTGATTTTGAAATCACACCATCCTTTCTTACACTGGTTTGGGACAATTACCATGAGAGCCTATTTCTTATTCTTCTTCGAAGTGATATAATGAACAGAAGTTGTTACTCCACAAATCCACCCTGCTTAAATATTCCTCTGTAAAGGGTTACTGTCAACACAGCACCCACCTTTCAGGAGCAGTTTCATGGAAGTGAATAGACCACTCCTGGTCACTATCTTGTTCACAGAGCAGAACATACAAGCTTCATTACAAACGACACCGAATTATCATCACTGCACAAAAGGGCCCTTCCACACGTCCCACAGCTGCTTCCTGCATCAATGATGAACAATATTCCAGGCATGCAATGCAGCATTGTAGTTGAACATTTATACCACAGAAAGTACAAAGCTCATAGGAAATACACACACCCTCTTCATTCTAGGTGAGGTAGTCATCCGTCCAACTTGGTTGCGGTCGACCGTGGTACGCTCTCCCTGTATTGCTTGACAAGACAGATGTTTCTTTACTTATTTTTTTCAAACGGACTCAGAGGACCTTTAAGAAGATAAGAGCACTTTCACCCTCCTGTAACAACTTCAATGACCACAAACTGCCAAGTATGACAGACAGTACTGAACATCGTTGGCAGATCCTAGAGGAGGTGTATCTAAAGACTCTGCTGTAGCAACAGTGCTCAGGGCTGAGCATACTTACACGTGGTTAATACAACAGCACCAAATTCTTCCTTCAGCAGTCTGGACCTTTTATGAGACAGATCCAGTGACTTTTACAACTGTTGAAAGCACTCAGTTTGGCTCAGCCTTTAATTACTTATTGCAGCAATACAAAGGAAATCGAGGTAGATGACAACAATGCCTGTTCCTGCTTACAATCCCTAATTCTTCAGCTTTCTCAAAGTTAAGACAATTGTGGCATATCTTGAAAAGTCACCTCTGGAATAGTTAGCTGAAGTAACCCCAGTAGGYGCACAGTAAATGTAGCAGAATCATGAGAAATGTAATAGATCTTTCATCTAGCCTTTGGCAGAAAATTATTTTAAGACAGCTATAATATCCATTTTGCCTGTTTGCTTAGAAATGACATGGCTCAATGAGGGGAAAAAAAATAATCTGCAGTGGAAGGAGGTATAGCAAACATTTACCTTCTAGGCTTCCAGCAACACATCATCTTTATCATTGCTGAACATGCCAGAGACTGTATAGCAGACTTGACAGCTAGCAAAGAAACACCCCAAAAAATGACAGCACACGTCTTTGTTGATGAGTGTCACTCCAGACCCAGAGATAATTTTCATTTTGCTCTCTTACCTATTAACGAGCATTGTCAAAAGCATTTCAGTGCTTTCAGTCATCTTGCTCATTGTTCAAGGAAGTATTGACTTCATCTGAAGCTTGAAAATAAGAACCTTTATCAGAGTTTTTCTACTGTTAGCCTTTTGTCCTGGTTTCAGCTGGGATAGAGTTAATTTTCTTGCTAGTAGCTGGTATAGTGCTGTGGTTTGGATTTAGTATGAGAATAATGTTGATAGCACACTGATGTTTTTAGTTGTTGCTACGTAGTCTACTAGTCAAGGACTTTTCAACTTCCCATGCTCTGCCAGGTGCACAAGAAGCTGGGAGGGAGCATGGTCAGGACAGCTAGCCCARCTGGCCAACAGAGTATTCCATACCATATGACGTCATGCTCAGTATATAAAGCTGGGGGAAAAGGAAGGAAGGGTGGACATTCAGAGTGATGGCGTTTGTCTTCCCAAGTAACTGTTACATGTGATGGAGCCCTGCTTTCCTGGAGATGGCTGAACACCTGCCTGCCGATGGGAAGTAGTGAAGGAATTCCTTAATTTGCTTTGCTTGCGTGCGTGGCTTTTGCTTTACCTATTGAACCATCTTTATCTCAACCCATGAGTTTTCTCACTTTTACTCTTCCGATTCTCTCCCCCATCCCACCAGGGCGGGGAGTGAGGGAGCGGCCGTGTGGTACTTAGTTGCTGGCTGGGGTTAAACCACAACAGCTTTTATTGTGTTTTGGACCCTTCCTTCTTCAGAAATGGCAGTTTCTATCTTTGAATCTATAATGGGTTACTGAAGCTTTGATGATTAGACTACCCTGGGAGCGTTCACACAGTTGAACTTTTAGTGAGTTTTCAGGTGACAGTCTTTTTGATCTGACCAAATTAACATAATTTGCCACAATGTAAAGTTCTTCATATGTAGCTAAAAAATCTTTTCCTAAATAATCATAAAAGCCATGCTTGGCTCTAAAAGAAGACAGTTTTAGAATATACTACCTTCCAGAGAGGAGGTAATCTCGAAAGACTTTGCCAAAGGAATATCATTGCTTATCAGTGCAACGTAGCTGATCAATATACATCCTCATTATCTCATGATAACACTGCAATGACTATGGTCTAGGTAGGCAAATGGCCTCCAAGAAGCCTATGATTTAATCTTATATCTCAGTTTTGGGTAGCAATTGCATAATGGCTACAGGGAAAAAAAAAAAAAAAATCTTGGCCAGCAGAAGAGCCCACCGCAGCTGGGCTTGGCCGCAGCTCAGAACCACCACTCCTCTTTGCCTCCAGGTAGCAACAGGTTGTCTCAGAACCCGAATCCCAGAGCACAGAGGTTCCTCAGTGCTTCCCCGCATCACCATCTACAGCTTGTTAGTCCTCTGTGGCAGCCTTCTACACACAGCGTTTGCTAGCTGCACTCAAAATCACCTCTTTTACCCAAGAGCTGCTTCTCCTTAGGGTTAAGGTCTCCACTTGATATTGCATCTGGAGGGAAGAAAAATCAAAAATAAGTGAACATAACTTTCTTTTAAACCACTGACAACACATACAGCAGTGTACATATAGTATCCTCCCGCATCTTCAGGGATACTTCTGAAGAGGTGGAATAAGGAAAAAACAGTCCATCACACAAATAAGACTCTACATGGCACTGGTGAAGCCCCACCTCAAGTACTGTGTGCAGTTTTRGGTGCCTCAAAATAAGGAGGACATCAAACTATCAGTGTGTGTCCAGAGGAGGGCGACCAAGGTGGTGAAAGGCCTTGAGGGCAAGACTTAGGAGGAGCGGCTGAAGTCAGTTGGTTTGTTCAGCTTGGAGAAGAGAAGGCTGAGGAGTGCCCTCATCACAGTCTACAACTTCCTCAAGGCAGGCAGTGGAGGGGGAGGTGCTGATCTCCTCTCTCTGGTGACCGGCGATAGGACACATGGACACGGTATGAAGCTGCGTCAGGGGAAGTTCAGATCGGACATTAGGAAAAGGTCATTCACTGAGAAGGTGATCAGTCACAGGTCAGTGGAACAGGCTCCCCAGGGAAGTGGTCATGGCACCAAGCCTATCAGAGTTAAAGGAGCATCTGGACGACACTCTTAGTCATATGGTTTAGTTTTAGGTAGTCCTGCGAGGAGCAGGGAGTTGGACTTGATGATCCTTATGGGTCCCTTCCAACTTGAGATATTCTATGATTCTAAGAATAATACCCTGTACATACAGCACAGCATCTTAGGTGGATATTTGTACTGCACAGACTTAAGTGCAATGCCTAATATTAGGCATTTTCATATTGAATCCTGAAATAGATTTAAGGCTTTTGCAGCCATGATCTGTGTTGAGTTCTGCTCCTATCTTTACAGGATAGAGTAACAACAAACTGTTCCAATTTTAAAGCTAGGCTTAGTTCTTTAAACTATATGTATATAGTAAATTTATTCTTATACAGATTTTGAATATATTTCAAACTTCTAAAGCCTTTAAGATGGCATGAGTTTGCTGAGTATTATATATTTTTTTTATCTACTTCTAATCTTAGTTCACTGTGAAAATGGAAACACAACTATAATACTACGTTCTAGGAAATATAAACAATTTCTGAGAAAAAGATATGCATATTAAGTACCTCTTCTATTTACAGAAGTAAATCTGACTTTTTAATATAAATTATGAATTAACATTAAGAAAAATACTATCATCTTAATTAACTGCAATAATAAAGAATGCTAATTAGTGTCTTAGAGAAGGTGTTTTATTTCTTTGGATCTGATAGGAGATATTTACTGCTGCAGGATCAAGTGTCTGTGAACAGAGAGGGAGGGAGTAGCACCCTAACAAAACATTTGGAAGTGGTCCACAAGACTTTCCCTTTATATTCTTGTTACTGATGTACATTTGGAAATTCAGTTAATATCTTTTCATAACAGACTTCTTTCATCAGCATAACAAAGAGATCAGAACAACTTTCATTTGAAGCAATGAAATTGTTTAAGTCTCTCTTTTAAATACCCTACAAAATTTTGCAGTGAGGTCAAGACATTGAGTTTATCATGTTAAAAAAAAAAAAAAAAAAAAAAAAAAAATATATATATATATATAGCCACTGCATCTAGTCTGCTTTTCACACAATGAAAACTGTATTTTCACTTTTGTTCACTTAAACTACCAGATAATGCACTATTTCATCTGTTACATTGCCAATAACACTCAGTATCAAACTTCAGCAAGCGTTCCAACACACTGCCAAAACATTACACTGCAGAAGCCTCTCCCTCCAATTCTGTAGCCAGTAGTAACAAAAATAAGGATACAATTGAAATGCTGCCAGTACTGTGTACACTTCTCTTCCAGCGCTTATCTCAAGTACTAATCAATCTTGCAGTAAGTTCCCAGAGAAGCATGTCCTTATTTCAATGTTTTTGCTTCATATCAGGGAGCATTAAAGAGCATATTTCACACATTTTAAAGCACAAGTGTTCACTATGTAAATATGCTGAAATAAAGGTGTATCAGCCAGAGCAGAGGGATTACACGCTGATGATGGACAGTGTTCAGTTAGGTGATCTCCTGCTGCACATCCATGAGAAATCCCTCATGCACACTGCCACTTTCTGATTATTAAAAGCAGCCATAGAGTCACTGTGCTAATCCTCTATTCCTTGCTGGCTGCAGCCTGTGGGACACGATACCACTACATCACCCAGTAGCTCACCAGCTTTCACCTCACATTAGCACCTATGAACTGAACAAACATGCACAGCAGCACTCAAGCTGTGTGTGCATACACAGGTCAACAGACAAAGGCATTTATTTTTAACATAGGGGAAAAACAAAAAAATTATGTACACTTTAATTTCAGGTTATAGAAAGATAATAAAGAAACCAAAATGACATTCAAGTGTTGAACAATGCATTAAAACCTCTGGTGACTGTTGAGATAAGAAGATGGTTTTAGATAGTAGATAGAAGGACAGTAACCAATCTATTCAGAAGAATCTACACGGCCAAAAGAGGATGTATTTTGAAGACTATTAGGAGTTCAGCACACCTAGCCAGGAGCGGAAAGAGTAAGGATGTAAAAACTATCACTCATTCAGAAAGTGTTGTGAAAGGCAATGAGCAGGAGGAAGAGGGGGAATAACATGAAAAGGAGATGAAAACAATGGAGAGAACATGAAAGCCACTAGAAATAGGTTGTAAAATAGAAAGCAAGACAAAAGGTTTGGGTTCTTTGTGTCATGTTTTAGTTCTTCTGTATTACCCCTTGTAGCATAATAACCTGTAATAAACAATCCACAGGAATTCACATTTTGGTGAAGAAAATTAAAGTTCCCAGGATGCTCTTTGTAAAGAGTTGGAGCACAGTCATGTCATTAAAAATATTAAAATAGTCAATTAGTATGACTTTGGGCAATTGGTCACATTAAATATATTTACCAGAACGTGTCTTCCTTGGTTACAAACCAGACATACTTTGTAAATATACGTTGAACTCTAAACATGTATTCTCTAAAACTGCACACATGGCTTGCTTGTACCCCATCTCAGCAGCTATGCATTATTTAATGTTTTACTTCTGCACTGCTTAGGTAGTTGGGACATATTTTAGTGAGTGACAAGTACAGGTTATTGAGGTAGAACTTGTTCAACCTTGACATATGTAATCCCATATTTTCAATCTACTAAACTGTGAAACACTTTTATATGTGCTTCTGTTTTATTTACCAATAGACAGTTATTTGCTGACCATACAACTGAATGCTGTGTTTCATTTTGCCTCACTATGAAGATTTCTGTCTGGATGAAAACACTGTAATGATATTCTCAGGGATTGTTAAACTGCCTCATTGCAAGATATCTCATTGCACTGTTCAAAGCATACTATTTAGGATTTATCCCTTACAGCTTATAGAATAAAAGCATTCCAAACTCTCTGAATGGGGTATAAAGTGTGTATATATATATATATTTTTAGCAAAAATGCTAAAAAGCTTTACACATTAATCCTTGCATAGTTCCAGAGCTTTTAAGGACTATTTAGAATGTGCTTTTGTAAAAAATACAGGGGTAAGAAAAAAAATATTTTTAGCAATTGCTTCCCGTATTGGTCACTTAAGTCTTCCCCTTCAGAAGAAATTATCTGGTAAAAATAATCTGTGTGCCAACTTGTGTACATTATGCAGATGTGTTTTCAAGCGAAGGAGTCAAAACAGCACAGAAATCCCCACCCCTATTATCTATATAGCGTACATGTACACACATCCACAAGTACACATACACACCACTTCAAAAATTTTCCAACAAGATTCTGACAACAGCTAGAAAAGACTGGTTCATTCAGTCCCAAGTTCAGTATTTTGTGAAGACAAGAAATCTCTAATTCCTGTAGAACTTGATCAAGCTGACAGGAGTGATTTCACCACTGAAAAGACCACGAACTTCCAACAAACTACTGCAGGATCCAAGAGTCTTCTACCTTATCAGAAATATTGGGGGAAAAAAAAAAAAYTGCTCGTGTCACTATAGGCCAAAGCAAAACTAAAAAGTGTAACCCCACAAACCATTGCACACTGAACTCTACACTGACGAGCGATAAAAAAACCATTATAGACATTATAAAGTAGAACTCATTTCTAGCCCCCAACTCACAAGATTTTAGAGGAATTGACAATCACAGTTAAGTGTAACAACATGGGCCCAGGGCCCATCCTCTTCTCCTTTCCATGGCTAACGCTAGTGATCCCACTCACTGAGCACCTGATCAGAAATAAAATGCCTGGTTGTAAACATACCACCTTAGTTTCCTATAAACAACACAGACTAATATTAAAGGTACAGAAGAATAAGTTCTTAGCATCTGAAAGCAATAAAAACACTTTGAGGAAAATTGGGATTCTCTGGTTTTAGCTTTTTTTTTTTTTTTTTTTTTTTTTTTTTTTTTTTTTTTTTTGACATTTATTCTCTAGCTGATTCTAGGTACTTGCTGGAAACTTCATAAGACTTTACCAAAAAACTTATGTTACATATATTATTTAAAATGCTAGGAATTATTTTTAGTTCTATCCATCTAGAGGAATATTGACTTCCATAGTACAAAAAAATGTAAAATTAAAATTTACCTCTAAGCTCTTTTACACTTATTTGCAATGAAAAAATAGACCACGGCAAACCACCACATTACTAGATTTACTCTTTCAGATCAGTATAACAATGGAAATGAGCAGCTAAGCAACACTGCAATGCTCTATCTAGGTTAGTATGCATTACAGAGTGAAAGAGATCTATTGCTTTTAGTGGTTAAAACAGGAGATAGGGAATCTGAGTTTCCATCCTCTTCTGCAGCTCAAGTTACTTATACCCACATTTTCAAAGTTAATAATTTTGAAGGCCAAAGCTTGAGCTACTGAGAAATAAAAGCTGGCAGTAGACAGTGACATTTTTACATTGCAGATAAAGCTACGCTTCTCATACCAATTTCACAAACACATTTTCCATGTGTTAGAACTATCCTGAAAATGGGGAGCAGTGCAATTAATTTCTACAAAATATTACCCACTGCTAAACAACATAACTTAAGCCTTGCCCAATTTACCTTTAGATCAGCTAGGGGATGTTATCTCCTCTAGTTATTGCAACATGTTAGGATAGCAATAATAATGTTTCTTAAAAAAGGAATCTATGCATCTTGGTGTCACCAGCATATTGTGGTAAGCGTAGCATAAGGCATCTTATTATCATCCCAAGGAATTTCATGATCTTATATAGCAAAATATATTTTTTCAAACAACAGTAATAAAAGCGGATTTTTTTTCTCCATTTGAAGGAAAAGAGATTTATTCATTACCACTCCTTCAATTTGATTGGAAGGATATGAAAACACTATGTAAATGTAAACAGTAACTGTAAAATCCTACAAAGTACTGCTATAGTTTAGCCCTACACAGTATTAGGACCAGTTGTTGGTAGTTGTGGAGCTCAGAAAATTCAGAGTACCTGGGAAAGATAGGAAGAAATCAGTGCCAGATTTTCACTATTTTGCACTCTCAGTGTATTTTGATTGCTATCAACTTGTCAGCACCTAAGAAAAAAATAGTAAGACATAAAATGGATCCTTTCATTTATTAACCAATTACTCCTGGTTAAATGGACATGAGCCAGCAATGTGCACTTGCAGCCCAGAAGGCCAACCATATCCTGGGCTGCATCAAAAGAAGCGTGGCCAGCAGGTCAAGGGAGGTGATTCTGCCCCTCTACTCTGCTCTGSTGAGACCCCACCTGGAGTACTGCGTCCAGCTCTGGAGCCCTCAGCACAAGAAAGACACGGACCTGTTGGAGCAGGTCCACAGGAGGGCCACAAAAATGCTCAGGGGGATGGAAAGCCTCTCCTGTGAAGAAAGGCTGAGAGAGTTGGGGTTGTTCAGCCTGGAGAAGAGAAGGCTTCAGGGAGACCTTATTGCAGCCTTTCAGTACTTAAAGGGGGCTCGTGAGAAAGATGGGGACAGACTTTTTAGCAGGGCCTGTTGCGACGGGACCAGGGGGAATGGTTTTAAGCTAAAAAACAGTAGGTTTAGACTAGATGTAAGGAAGAAAGTTTTTACACTGAGGGTGGTGAAACACTGAAACAGGTTGCCCAGAGAGGTGGTAGATGCCCCGTCCCTGGAAACATTCAAGGTCAGGTTGGATGGGGCTCTGAGCAACCTGATCTAGTTGAAGATGTCCCTGCCCACGGCAGGGGGGTTGGACTAGATGACCTTTAAAGGTCCCTTCCAACCCAAACTATTCTATGATTCTAAATTGCTATTAATGAAAGTACACTGGCCATTGTCAATGTCTTCTAAAACATTTTAAACAGCAATAAAACTTGTCACAGAGGAACTTCATTTGCGTAAGCAAAAGCTTCCTATGTGTAACTATCAATGATATAATATCATATTCTGTAACTCACAAATTCAAATCTGAACTCTAGGCGAGGAATACTAAAGTTTTCAATATTTAATTAAGATGCTTCTTCTAAAAGCTTAAGTGGAACCATCTAATTAAAAAATGCTAATGTGGAGGTATAGACTTTCCTTGCCAAAGCGATGTATCTTATTCCTTCTTCTACATCTTTCTGGTTTGGTTTTGTTTTTTTGAAGACAGACAATACCTTATCAGAATAAGCTTGACTGCTATGAATAAAATATTTGAAATGCCACCATGCATACAAAAGTATAACAGTTAGGGGATAATTAGGGGATATCAGTTAGAAGTGTTTCAATAGCAAGTCAAAATAAGCATTTTGCTGCACATAACCAGTTTTAATGTAATAGGGTTTACTCTTTATCCCAATACAACCAATTAGTTTGTCTTAAGTGTGAATTTCAACCTTTTAATTTTTTTAATGATAAAAGTCATCAGCCCTTCAACAGGAATACCGGCTCATACAGCATTATACTTAGCTTTATTTTTGGTACTAAAAAAAGAAACAAGTAGTGGGAAATTATAGGCAAACAACATTGATTTGGTTCTGGTATTGTTTATATA
This sequence comes from Phoebastria nigripes, assembly GCA_035582835.1. Taxonomy (NCBI): domain Eukaryota; kingdom Metazoa; phylum Chordata; class Aves; order Procellariiformes; family Diomedeidae; genus Phoebastria; species Phoebastria nigripes. Next base: position 157,013 of record JAYKAV010000133.1, read on the forward strand.
AAGCATCAAATACCTTCTAAACAGAACTCGGTCAATACACTTCAAACCAGATTAACTCCCTATTCCAGAAAGGCTACTATTCTACACAAATGCAGAAAAAGTTTAAGCCTGAAAGAGCTTACAATTTATTCCGAAACAAAACCAAACACATTAGATGGGAGTAGGGGGAAATAAAAGAAGTGTATCAGGGAGGGTTTGTGTTCCTACTTGTATTATTTTCACAGTGTTACATAGCTTAGTTATCTGGCAATTATAATATTTTAATTCATTTTCTATTTCCTAAAGTAAATTTATAAATATCTAGATAAAAGTATGTATTTACAAATACATATTGTCAATGGTTATCCAGGAAAAAATAATCTAAAGCACCTTTACATGATGCTGACATTGGGACTGGCAGTTACAGTTCAGAAAGCAATCCTGGAGTCATCATGGACTCAGTACACAGTGACAACCAAAGCCACCAGCAAAACACTGGTCCACATCAGGAAGGATACCGAGGCAGAAATGGAAAGCATCCCTTTGCTACCGTGCAAAACCTTACTGTGTCCACAAACAGAATACTGTGCACAGTTCTCGTCCTTGYGTCTCAAGAAAGACATACTGGAGTAAGAGAAGGGCTACAAACATGATTAAGGGAATAGAGAGCCACCTTCAAAAGGAATGCTAAAAAGGCTGGGACTCTTGGAAAGGCTAAGAGATGATATGCTCAAGGTTTACAAAATCATAAAAGAGGTAGATAAATTAGAAGATGAACGAATGGTTACCATACCTTGCAACACAAGAACTAGAGACACCCCTTGAAATCAGTAGATCAGTTTAAACAGGCATAAAACCCTTCCCCCCCCCTACCCCAAAACAGAGCATGCAGTGACTTTCAAGACACTGTTGCTACTAAAGCTTACAGAAACAAACACTACCAGCACATTCAAAAACAGATCAGCTGCATTCACAGACATCAGGCCCATAAACCGATTCCAAAAGGACTAAATAGGTACCTACCTTCTAACATACCTACTCTAATGACCGTGGACGCTGGGGAATAAGCACAATTTCTCTGCCAGGGAAGAGCTAGAGACTGATTCAGAAAGCCAGAGGACTATCATTTAAATATTATGCTACATGGAAACCAAACTAAAGTAGAGTTTTAAAACCCTTCTGAAAGTTTAACAGATTACTAAAGAAATTTCAGTCCTAAAGAGTTAAAAACTTAACTTTCCGAAATATATTCATTGCCATTGACATCTGACAAAATACTAATGTTTTTCTGATTGTCAGTAATATCGAAGACTAGCATAGTTTAGTACTACAGAGGCAGCAATTATAGATGTTCATATAATATATACAGTAGCCTTTTTTTTGTAAGAGCACAAAATACTCCACCAATACGGTAATACAACTAYTACTGACTTTAGTAAGCTCTTCTACTTTATATAGGCTAAGAAACCATTTTCTGCTTTACTATACCCTTGCTACAGTAAAATATCACCCACTGAATCCTACAGCACACATACTTAACAGGTTTCTTTATCTTCAGCAAAACCTAAACATTTTCAAGGTTGAGCTTGAAGATTAAACACAGAAGCATCCAAACAAAGTTTCATACCCGTTATTGACACTTTAGATTTTTACACGGCAGTAACTGAAACGTGTGCTTTGATGCGCAGATGCAACTTCGGGACAGACTTTGATACAACTCATGCACCAGCATGCGGTATCTTTACGATCCCTACTCAAGGTCAGCACGCCCTGCACTCCCTCTGGACTTCGGCTGCTCTCCCTGCTCAGCCTCCCCTACAAGCCTGGGGCGTTGTTCCCCTCGGGCACGGGGCAGTTTTCTTCCGCCCATGCGGGGCCGGGGTCTGACCTCCGTTCCCCCGGCATACAGCCGCCCGCCATACAAGCGGGACCCCGAGCACAGTTCAGCTCTTTGCTTCTTACAGGCACCGAAAACAGCCCTCGTGCAAGCCATCACTTTTGCTCTTTCCTACCTCTACCATACCCCTGGGGGAAGGAAACTCCAGCGTAGAGAGATGCTCAGTACCTCTCAGGACACGCACAGGCAGAAAAGGCTGGGGGGAGGGGGGGGAAGCCCACAGGAGAGGGGGCGCACACCCTCCACACCCCCCCAGGTTTCAGGGGGCGCGCACTCACGCGGGGCGCGGCGGGCTGCAGGCTGCCTCCTCGCCGTCGCTCTCCGCCGCCGCCTCCTCCCCGATGTCGGGCAGGGTGATGAGCAGGCCCCTGGCGCCCGCCCGCCCCCCGGGCTCCTTGTCCGCCGCGGCGGCTGCCGGGCGCGGCGGGCGGCCGCCCGCTCCCCCCGGCCGCCCCGCCCTGCCCGGGGCGCCGCCCCCGCCGGACGGGGGGCGCGGGCTGGGGGGCGGCGGGGCGCGGGGGCCGGGCGCGACGGGGCCGCGGCGCAGCTTGGCGAGGAGGGCGCCCAGGTCCAGCGCCCCCACCTTCATGGCGGCGGGGCGGCAGCCCCTTCCCGCCCCCGCAAGCCCGGCCGGGGCTGCCCGCCGCCTCCTGCCCGGCCCCGCGGGCGTTGCTAGGCTAAACAAACCCCGCCGAGGCACGCACCGCCCTCGGCGGGCTGCAAAAAGCCTGCGAGCGAGCCGCCATCAGCCGACGCACCTGAGAGACGTATGGAAGCGTAGGGCAGTGACCTGTTGCAGCCCGTGAGTTAAGGAAATAAAGTGTGGCATTTTCCCTTTAATTAAAATSYCACCTAATAGCACGGGGCAGAAACCAACTCCGTCCGCCAGGGTCTCAGGGCGCCGCTTCGCACCCTTCGTGCGCTGCATGCATTTGTGCGCAGAAGGGATTTAACAGAAACGGGGAGCGAGATCGGCCCAATCCAGTACACCTTTTTACACCATGTCAGGCAACTGCAGAAGGGAGCTGCGAGGAGCAACAGCCCACATGCAAAGATGCTACCAACAATCCCAGGCAGCTTGGAGAGCAGTAGAGGGTGTCAGGTTCAAAGACCTTTCTCTCTTGCTAACAAATACCAGGCAGCTGGAGGCACACGACAGGGAGCTGGAGCAAATACTGTGCCAGCTTTGCAACATAGGGTTGCCTGTCTGGATGGAGAGAAGAGTGGTCATGCCAGCAGCAGTGTGGGGACACTGTATTATGGACAGGGCAAACGTTGTGTCAACTCAGAATATGGCAAGTGGCATGGCCCTTGGCAGCATCTGAAAGAACAGCACAGGCTGAAAGATAGTACAGCCCGGGATCATACATCAAGCAACTAGCTGCACTATCAACTTAAGGCTGGCAGCTGCTAGTAGATGACAACCAAGGATACAAAGCAGGGAATTTTATCCCTGCCTTGTCTTCCTAGCACATCAAGGAGYGCAATGAACCGGCAAGGTAGGGCACACACAACACCAAGTACAGGAATGAGATTTGAAATTGGGTTATTCTTGGCCTTTTTCCTTACAAACTGAAATAAGTATGTTCTGACCAAACCTTATGGAATAGGCCCACATAAACCTAACAGCAGCACGATCTGCATTTATTCCTCACGATGCCAAAAAGCCTTGACTGAGCCACAGTGAAAGTAGCATAATTGAGCACGTTGGTGCGTAGTATATTTATCTCCGCTGCAGCCTCAAAGCAACCTGGAGACCATGGAATAGAAGCTATTATGAACATCACTGTCTGTAACTTGTTCATTACTCCCTGTCATTCAAGAACCACAGAAACAGTCAGGTTCCACCCCAAATCTACAGATTTGAGCATTCTGCCTCGCCCAAGTCCTTTAGATATTCTGCTTTCAATACAGATGATTCCTCTTTAGTCCTAAGTAGTATCTTTGACACTACAAATTTGGAACTATTTTTCATTTATTTGGCATCCAACTCCTCAGCAAATCAGCATACTATAGTCTGATGCTGCCCACTGCAAAGAAACTACCCAGCTCAGATATAGATTTAATCCTGAAAGCAGTTAGAACTCTTCACCACAGTAAGCCCATTTATTTACTCTCAATAATATTGTCAAACAAATGTACAGGAGCAGAGCAGAAGTAGGTATCTTTCAGACAAACAGGGAAAATTTATATGAAAATTTTATGTCAAGTATAATTGATGATTACCATTGTGCTTACT
>JAYKAV010000133.1:161297-195073 GCA_035582835.1 Phoebastria nigripes
AAGTACTTTTAGTTTGTATTCTTAGCTATTTTACAAAACTAAGCATCGATAACACATTTTCTCAAGGTTCTGAGATTGATTTTGGGGGCATTTGTAGCAACAAGAAAAAAATCTTTACAGAATTTAGACACACTCTCACATCTGTCAGGGTTTAAGGGCCAGAAAAGACCATTTGATCATCTAGTCTGACCTCTTGTATCACATTTCACCTTGGCATTTCTCCACGCATTCTCTGCGTCTTTATGTCTTTTTTACTATCTATGTGAACTGCTAACATTTTCTAAACAATTTATATTGATGTAGAATGAGAAATTCTGCTACTATGTGTCATTACAGGTTTAGAAACATAGGAAACCTTTCACATGTTAGTCTTTAAATAAGAGAAAGAACGATTGACATGGTGCATACCCTGGCACCCCATCCTTACCGACTTGCCTCCTCAACTTTCATGGCCTAAGCAGGAAGAAAGGATTTGTCACTTCGCCTGAAAAGGTCAGAAAGATGAGATGAAAGCATCACAATGGGGATAATCCTATTACTGTAATTAGGGAATCATCATCTATCACTTCAACTGTAAACAAGGCCTTTTTTGTTTTCACTCAGGACTTCCTGAGCAAGTGAAGACAGTCTACACCCCCTTCACTCTGCCAGTGCACGCAAAATCTATTTCATTAATTATTTTTCTCATTTACATTTTTTATCATCATGGGACATACAAACCTATTAAAAAACAACATTTTTTATCTATGCATATAACAAATCATGAGAAAAGCTGCTTAAAATGTTAAGTATTGAACTATCYGAAAGCTGTTTTCTAAAGCAGTAAAACAGCATTCTTGGAGTAACGGTGGTATTGAAATTGATGAGGGAAATGCTAGGGGGAAAAAAGCAATTTAAAAATATTCCTGAGCTATTGAAGGATCACACACCTACTAAAAATTGACAATGTTTTATAAGGTCCTTGGAGCAGCAATTAAATATTAACAAAAACATACAAATGACTGTCTAGTATCTAATTTACAATAAATTGTGCTCAAACACTCCATAAAATTGCGACCAGTCTCAAACATTATGAACGTCCTTTCAGAGCACACTTTGCTGATTCTCAGCCCCCTCCAGATCAAGCTACTAGCCCATATGTTTGAACCTTAATGCTCTGGCAATTGTCAACTAGCCCACATTTCTGGGAAGTATGTTAAGGAAAAAACAAACTAGATTAATATATAAGAAATTAAACTACAGAATTCTATCTGATGTCTTTACAATTTTCTTTTTAGCTATCAAAGGCCAAACTATATACAGTCATAAAGAAAAAGGAAGCAAAAAATTTGAAATTAATCTACTTTTGAAGTTTTTCTCCCACTCTACCTGTAACTGTAGTCACAGTAATATTTCTGATACGGTTTAAAACTATTTCTTTTGGGGGGTTATTTTTTGTTGTTCTTGTTTCACCAGTAACAAGGATTTCAGTAATAAAATCACAGTAGCACCACCTCCCCCACAAAGTTGTCTTCTGGTTATACTACAGAAATATCTATGCCTTTACTCATTTTATACAGGTACACCAGCTGTGCCTTGGCCATGTTTCACATTCATTTCAAGTTCTATTTAATGGCCTGCATATAGTTTTATGCACATACAAAGAATTAGGGTGACATCTCTCAGTATAAACGTCCTTCTGTCAGCTCTCTGAATTTCAGTAGGGAAGAGTAAAAATTTTTTTTTAATCATACCACATTGATTAAATCAGTTGACTCATTAGTCTGAAAATCTGCTTTTGATAGTCACCAGTACTAGCCCCCCCCCAAGAAGGCATAAGCCATGCTTCACTGCTTGTTCTGAACAGGCTGCTCACAGGGTCAAGTTTCTTTCTGTGGCTTTCTCTTAAAACAAAGTTTTTAAAACTCACTTTGAAACTCTGCTGTTTCTTGGTTTCAACTACAGAAATAATTTTCCATGTTACTTACTGTGCTTCACATTGAAAGCTTTCCAATTTTAATTTCACTGAATCTCCCCTTTTGTTATGAAAGCAAACAGTAGTGTCCACTCTACCTTCTACATAGAATTTGCTATTTCATCATTATTGCATTCTCTTTTACATATCCCTTTAAAGCAGAGAGTCTATGTCTTTTCTGCATTACATCAGACGGACGTTTTTCCTAGGACATCAGTCATTCTCACTGCTTTTCAGAATTTCTACCACATTTATGATACAGACTGAAATTACTACCAATCATGATCCATTTTAACACATGACTTCAGTGCAGGTGAATTAAAGTATCAGCAAGAACACAGATATAGACAAGTAAATTTAAATTATAATGACTCTTACATATCCTTCCAGCATAACAAAGTTTTTTCAGGTTTTCCTGAAGGCTTGCTAGTTTTCCAATGATAGAAAATACGCAATAAATGACCCCATAATTCAAATCTGTACTTTCAAAATTCAGTGCACTTTACTATTAGATTTAAGTGCCATCACTAATTGCTGATGAAATGCATTGACTCGTTCTTTCTGGGCTGGCCAGTTCAAGATGCAGCGAGATTTGAACATTCCTCTTCTCAGGTGAAGTGCATGATACAACTTGTAATCTTGGATATCATGAAGAAATATCAATATGATGGAGTCCCGACTTTGTTCAATAGCTTGCTGAAGAGCATGATACACCTTAAAACTGAAGCAAAAATAAGACAAAAATGTTTTCTTTCATGTGGAAGGAAAAAATGACACAGTTCTTTTAACAGCTCACATAATAGCACATTGCAAACTCAAGGACTGGACCCAAAGAGAGGTCTTAATGTCTATTCTATGATGTAAAATTGTCATTACTTATGTTAAATTAGTTACCTTTTAACTAAAGAAAAAAATCATCCTCTAAAAATGTAACTTAAGTCTACTGTCTTGATATAGCCTTGTTTAGCAAAGTTCCTTTCTTTTCAAGATCACTACATAAGAAAGGTGAAAAGACTCGTTTAAAGACAAATAAAAATCATCTTTGGATGCTAGTGATCTCACCCTTTATAGCTCTTTTTCAAATATGTAATTTTAAGGAAAGCAATCTGCACAGGTGACAGCTTGACTTTTTGGGGAAAAAAAAAAATATTGTCAGAGATTCAAATTTCCACTAGTGTACATGTGGAGCAATTAACTTAGGAATTATTCTGAAGTTACGATATATTAAGTAAATATATTAAAGTAGAATTTGCATGGTATTTTTTACTAAATGGTATTTTTGATTAAATTACACAGCAAAAAAGATTACCTTGTTAAAAAATCTGTTAAGAAATTTTCTCCCTTACATATAAGATTTTATATCCTACTTACTTTTTGCACCAGGGATCCTGTAAGAGGTGTTCAGTCACAACAAAAATAATCTTCCTGCTCATTTTTATACTGTTAATTGTGGCTTCAAATTCAGATATGCCCGCTTCAAAGTCCCGCTCTTCTAAACAAAACCTAATTTGAAAGTGGTTTTTTTTTTCCAGAGGGATGAAATTCTTAGACACCCAATTCTTGTCTTGTCTTGCATGAATAACGTAGGCATCATAATCAAACTCTTCCTGTTGTCTGTCAAGTTCTTTAAAACCGAGTATTCGATTTACTGAAACATTCCAGTAGAAAGCTATTCTCCACCCTTCAAAATGGATGATAAGAACAATAAAAATTAGTAGCATCACAATAGTGGTAGTGATCACAAACAGAAGTTTAAATGGAGCACTGTCTTTGCAGGCTGAGCTATCAAAATGCAACACCAGACTACCGTGATATTTAGGTGGGGTGTTGCAAATGTACTGGGACCTCAATCCAGGTATATATGCTTGGGTCACATTAAGCCAATCAGCAAACCAAGCAATGCTTTCACAGGTGCAATCAAATGGATTGGAATCCATCTCTAATATTCTCAAGCTCTGGAAAGCTAGGCCAAACACTTTTTCTTCAACTGAGGTTATCAGATTTTTCTGAAGGTTCAATGAATTCAGAGAGGCTTGGTCATCAAAGAGAGTTGCTGGAAGCAAATTCAAATTATTTGATCCTAAATCCAAGTGTTTTAATTGAAACAGACCCTTGAAAACCTGAACTGGAATCTCATCAAGCCCATTTGATTTTAAATTAAGAATATGCAAGTTGGGAAGATCTTTTAAAAAAAGAACAGGGCCACCTGGATTTGCATGTTTCCAAAGTCGGGCTAAATTATTGTGCTGCAAATCCAGAATGTCAAGTTTGTGAAGTCCATCAAACAAGTCTTCTTTTATGTTTGCTATGTTGTTATTGCTGATGTCCAGGACAGTCAGATTTTGTAGAGGATGAAAAGGTGAAGGAGAAAGTGCCAGATTACTGCAACCTACCTTCCTCAGCATCAGTTTTCTAAGGCTTGGGACAAAAATGAATGATTCACTTTGCAAAGCCAAGTTTTTATTATAGGAAAGATAAATATCTTGTATATTATTGAGACCTTTAAATTCATGACCTGTGAGCACTTGACTAATTTCATTGAGACCAAGATCGAGAATTTTCAGGTGTCCCAAGGAGGAAAATGCCCCACTTTCTATTGTAGAGATTCTTGTTTTTGTGAGGTTGAGAACCTGCAAACTGGAATTAGCAAGTGATGAAAATGTTTTATTAGTTATTCTTTGTAAGTTCATGTTGCAGTTACAAAGACTCAGGTATTTCAGGTTGTTCAGACCTGTGAACATATTAGCAGTAATTCCTGGAAAATTGTTATTATCCATTATAAGGTACTCCAGGTGGTATAACCAATGAAAGGAAAAATCTTCAATTTTCCCAGTAAGTGAATTTATCAGATTCAGATGTTTGAGGCTGGATAATCCATAAAATAAACGTGAAGATACATGAATGTTATTATGCTTCAGGTTTAAGTATTGTAAACTTGAAAGCCACTGAAATGAGTCATCTTCTATCACAGACAGAGAATTTCGGGAAAGGTTTAAAACTGTAAGATTTGTTCCTTGCAGTCCCTGGAAAGTTGACTTGCCAATGTATGAAAGCTTCACATGGCTCAGTGAGAGGTTCTGAATCGCTGTGTTTGATAATTCTGTACAAAGTTTCTTTGTGCGATTTTCACCAAGTTCAACATCGTTCAGTATGAGGCCAAAGAGATTTCCAATTGCATGTAAACATCCTATGTGAAACTGAAAGGAAAAGAAAAAAGAGTTTTGACCTAAACAAGGGGTTTATGTAAGAAAGTAGCCCTATAAAGCCAAAATTCGGAAAGGTTTTCAAACAAGATTTTCAAGCAGAATATCACTCCTACACTGCGGTTTTTCTACAGCCAAGTTCAGACAAACATTTCCTGGAGTTTATACTTGTGATAATAGTTCTGAAATTTGTAACATGATTATCATAATTCTGAGTAGAACTCTTTTAGAAGAAGATAGAAAGTTGCTTAGTGAGATGCAAGTTTATTACAATTTTGTATCCAACTAGTAAAACTCTTTCACTAGAAGTACCTTAGAAATTGAGATAATCTCTTTCTTCAGCTTTCTTTTATTGGTATCTGCTAGGGATACCAATATACTAGTGCAAAACCAGATACACTGTAAAAAAGTTATTTAGGCCTTCAGACAGCCAAGAAGAAACCCAGTTTCTCTGTGTGAGCAGAAGCTGCACTCATGAAATATGATACTACACACTTGCTTCCACAACATAAATCACAAGCCTCTATCGTAGCGCTGGCCCCTCATCTTGATTCAGATATCAGCTGAATGATTAAATACTCCATTTGTCAGAATGATTCAAATGCATAAGGCTGCTTTTCAGACAGCAGTACTGTAAAATCAGAGCAGGTTAGACTAGTAAAGTAGCACCTCCCAAGAAAGGAGCCGACCCATCTACTTATCCACATGCTGTACCCTTGTGCCAGTATGGCCATACATGCAGTCACATGGTGAACCAGAGAGGGAACCAGCCTGGCTACAAGCTAACCAAGCCAAAAAAATCTGAAGAGTTTCTCCAGTGATCCAGTGCATGGCCTCATTAAAGCTTGTACCAGAAAGAGGGAGGGGTGAAGCAGCCAAAGGAAAGAGGACAATGGGATTGCCTCTCAGTAGTGGTACAAGCTTATGCCACTTTAAAATATTCTTGTAATTTCAATATATGTGTTCTTTACAGATCAACCAACTGGGAAAAAAACCAAGCAAATTCAATGCAAATTCAGTATTCATATGCTGAGGGTCAACCAGTTTAGAACTGCAACACTTACCATCACTCTTCAAAGAATCATATTGTAACACTGAGACACAGGTCAGAGAACAGCAAGGTAGGTGGCAGAGAAAACACCCACTTGGTTTTTTAAATGAGTGAGTACACTTTTCTGCAATGATTATTTCTCTGGGGTACCCCACAGGCACAAATGAACATTCTCTTTGATTAACTAGGGAGTGAGACCTAGATTGTATAACTAGCCTCGTATAATATCACACTTTTTCCCCACTTAGAAAGTATGTCAGCTGTTCACCTTCAGCATGTACAAAAAAAATCCTGCATAGAAAATACATGGTAAAGGTTCACAGAGCTACCTGATCTAGCTCTTCCTTGAGACCTCTGATCTACATGGAACCAGCTCTTGCTGATTTCAGTGGGAGAAAAATAATTATGTGTATCACTGCTGGAGGTCAGGAGTAATGCTGTATACAATAGAATGGTTTTATCTTTGACCTCAGTGGATCAAAAATGTAATGTAAATGCCATACGATCATAAAGGATAAATCAGGATAGTTCCATTTTATACTTACACCTGTTGAATTTCTGTTGAAATGCTTCCTACCTCTTTCAGTGGATTTGATGACAAATCAAGACTATTCAATGAAGTGTTGCTAAGAAAACTGMAGTCTTCCTTTTTTAACTCAGTGATTTGATTGCTATCCAACATGAGCTCACGAAGGTTCTTCAACTGCTGCTGCAATCCCAAGTTTGCTGACTTCAAAAAATTATGAGATAGGTCCAAAATATTCAAGTTCTGGGGAGAAGATGCAAACAGAAGAGTATAAAATTCTTTTTATTTTATATAATACAAAACCATTTTGAAATATTGCATTAGAGTCTAATTGATTAGAAATTAATTGCAATACTAMAATTAAAATAAATTTGTAATAGAGAAATAGTAGCTTTCAAGCTCCTGCAGGAAGAAGCCTCCTGTATCTTCCCTACCTGTAACTTTCAGTGTGTTCATGGTCTTCACCTGCTAAAATATCTACTGCAAACCAAAGCATTACTTTATCTAAAATTCCTTAACTCACTGAAAGTCCTCCTGCTCCAGATAAAGTGATAAAAGCAAAAGCCTACAGCTGGCTGCAGTTACAACTACAGCAGTACTAAACCTTGCATTCCACCCTCTTCACTGTGGTCCACCCCCATGAATGGAAGCGAGGAAGAGGAGTGCAGTAGCAGTCTACAAATATCAGTTCTGTACACCTTGTAATACTCCAGCTCATGCCAAGGAGCTCAGGCTCCTCCTGCACCTGCAGGGGAGGAGATGCTACCCTAAWGGTGACTCGGCAGAATGTGCCTTGAGGTGCCCCAAGCCTGTCCTCCATCAATAACAGGGCAGCAGCAAAGCAAGGAAGGCCAGAACTTCACTTGTTCCCAGCACCGAAGCTGGTTGTACTCATTTGTACTTAGTTGAGAGTCAGCAGTCCTACAATGCAAGCAAGTACATTTTATGTAACTGAACTAGAATACTGAGTTTAGCAGAAAAGTTCAGACTTGTTCAAAACAACACGCACTCTCATTAGAACATTGTAAAACAATTAGTACGCACACACTGTCTCCATTTCCTTTTGTCCTTAGGCCCTTCCTTTTGCATGATTCCCTGCCTGGTGCAAAGACAATGGAAGAGTCTTTTCCTGCCTCCTGTGCTGGTACCCCAACCTCATAGATGCTACAGAGAATATTTAACCACATGTAAACTACCAGGAAAAACAAAGGTAGAGTAAAAAGTTTTTTTTACTCTTTCTCAATCCCCAAAGTCCTGGGAGACACTACATTCAGCCTAAGCACTGGCCTTCATGGTCTGAGTAATTACGCCTTGACCTTGAGAATTTAGGCTAGCTACCATTTTTAGACCCCAGGCAACTCAGATTCCACACCATTCACTTTGCCCTATAGATCATCCRCTGCTGCTATTCTCTCAGCACAAATCCTGTATGGAGAGGTGGCTTGATGGGATGCAATAGGGAAAAGGGGATGGAGAGCACTGACTCATAAGGATGGCTGAGACTCCAGTGTGCTCTAACACAAGAAGCCACTAGGCTTTTTCTTTAGAAAAACAATGAAGGAAGATTATATATGCTGGGTATTTTCAGATGCAAATAGGCAGCTGTTCTGTACACACACTGGAAAATACAGTTCTCCATTTATACTTTATTTACATGAAAAGGTGCATTTCTAAAGCTTACCTCCAGGGTTTTGAAAGGATCATTTTTTATATCTATTCTGTTGTATCCTAGATTGAGCTCAGTCAGGTTGGTGCAGCAAGCAAAGACTCTGTCAGGGAGCTTATACAATTCATTATGTTCTAACTTCAGGATCTGCAACAGGGGCACATTTTGGCACAATTCTGGTTGCAGTTTAGAGATGCTGTTGTAGCCTGCGTTCAAGTAAACCAGCTGGCTGTACTTGGTCAGATTTGCAGGACCTAACTGTCTTAGCTGATTATGAGAAATGTCCAAACCCGTTATATTTTTTGGGAGATCAGAAGGAATTTGAGTCAGCTTTAGGTGACTGCAGTCAGCCATTTCATTTTGGATCTGACATTGCTTTCCAGCTGATGCACACAGCAAGCAGACAGACACCAGTCTGACAGATAAGCTGCTCCACCAAAGAATAGCACTTCCCATTGTTTTATCTGCAAAGGCAAAATGAACACAGTACAAATTACAATCATTTTGACACAACTTATATCTTAAACTGAAGGCTAAGCAAGCCAGGCTCAAAAAACATGTAGTTTTATACAGAGCAAACACTCAGTATTTTTTACCCATAAAGTAGCATTCACTTCTGCATAAAAGGTATGTCTAAGTCTCTCTAAATTAAGATTTTTCTTTAAAAACAATAGTATTGTCTTACGTAAAAATAATTATGTTCAAAAAGCTACCAACACTTTATCTATTATCAATGCAAATTTTCAACCATTTTCCCTTTTCTGATTAATTTTGCATTACTTTAACATGCATAAAATACAATAAATATGACAAATTATACACAGGCCCCTCAGTATTAATCACTGAGCTCGGAGCTTAACCACACTGATAAATATTTATACACAGGCCCCTGAATGTTAATCGCTATGCTCTGAGCTTAACTACACTTAAAAATATTTGTAGTTATAAGCAGTAAGAATGCCTAATATACCACTTCTTTATTTTACAGTTCTTGCCAGTTTTTGTTTTACAAGCCAGCCACACAAAATTCTAACTGTCTTTCCATCTCATAGCAAAAGAAGGAATACCAGGCTATAGAAAGGTGTATGAGACAGTAAGAGGAGACAAAATAAATCAGTACCAACCTAATCAGAGAAAGAAACAGAGAAGAGCCAAGGTGTAAAGAAAACACTGTCCATAGATTCAATACATTTATCCAAATACTACCAGGAAAACTTGCACATTTAAGAATTTATATACCCCACCCCATATGTTTTGAGCATTTCCATTAGGATATCAACCTCTGCCCACTGGTGCTCTAATCTGCAATGGATCTGCCTGTTTAGGCATTACATTTCTGATGAATCTCAGGCTTTTTCATATTTCATTCAGTTTCGATTTAGTATCCATAAGATTTAAATTCACCTGGTGATCCTCTGGATAAGGAAGAAAATTAATTCCACACAAATTCTGACCAGAATAGAGCTGTAAGAGCTCAGAAGGGTTTGACTAGCCTGCTGAGTCATACAGCTTGTTTAATTAAATAGCATTTCTGCTAATCAAGAGAAGAGTCCAGTGCATCTTCCATATCATTCTCTACTGAATTAATCTTTAGTAGAGGGAGAACAAATACTTTGGGAGTGCTTGCCAGAATATTTTTCCATGCTTTAGCAGGGAACAGTAAGCTTAGGTTCCTCTGCTTCAATTTTTGCTTTTTTTAAAAAATATAAAGCTCATACTTTCACCCCTGAAACTTTGAGTGTCTCCACCATCTCCATATACACATATCTGTACGGCCTTCTGCCAGCAAATTTGGAACCTACCTGCCAACCTCAGTTTACCAATGAGTTAAGTCTCAGCATGATGAGCTCCCAGGTAGAGAAGACTGTTGGTGCCCCACTACAGAACAGCCTATAGAAGGCTTACTAGACTTAACAGGAATCTAGAAAAGCTTCTCAAAAGACTAACTCCCAGGAACATGAGCTTTCTTAGTTCTGCAGCTCACATTTTCCTTTGCTTGGAACCTGTGTTTAACTAACATGATCCAGCTTTGAGCACATTAGACTATTGCTCAACAGCAAACCACAAAACAAGAAACTAAACGAGCACATTTGTACAGAAAAAGAAAAAGCCTTCAGAAGTGACGTTTTTTTTAAAGAGAAGAGTTTTCACTACTGTAACAAATCACTCTGAGGAACTGACAACTGCAACCTGCAGCCAAACAGGAGTTTAGCAGGTCAGACCCCAGAGTGTGACTCCACAGGTGACCTACCTTTTCAGAGGGCATGCATTAGGACTGCTCCAGTGACAAAAAGCCACATTATAGTGGCCAGAGGGGAACCCTGTGAGTGCCTCTGTGGGAGCAACCTGGCCATCTAGGGAGAAACATCAGTAAAATCCAATGGGAGTGGGGATGCAAGCAAGGGAAAGAGGGACCTAAAGCATTGCAAAGGCGTACACAAAGGACTGCAAAAGACGATTTAAAATAAACCTTAATGAAAAAAACAGTTCCCTGCTGGGCACTGCATGTGGGCCTGACCCATCTCCTGCAGCTCGCACAGCCTGGCTCTCCACTCACCTGTCACTGGCAAACAGAGAAGAGGAGGAGATAGCAAATAACTGAACCTGATAGTCCTGCAGACAGCCTGACCTGCTACAGCTGCTGCTGAACACAGCACCCGTATCCCTGTAAGCTGAGGAAAATAAAGGACCTCTTGTCCTGCCTCATTCCTCTGCACCCCAGCTGCTGGAAGAGCTAAGGAAAACAAAGGGGGAGCTTGTCTGTAACAAAACCTTTACCTCTGGCCTGCATCCTTTGGAGGGTTTGTTTTAGGGAGATCAGATAGCTGCCAGGCTCCTCGACAGTTGTTGCCAGCTCATCTTTAAGTTTGAAAGCGCGAGAAACATACTGCACAAACACAAACCGAGTTCTTTGGCTGACTTCCAGCGAGGCCTGAAGGGCTGCCTTTTTCTGCATTTTTCATTGGAGGAAGTCTGGAGTCAGCTTTAGGCGTTTTATGCTTTGGTTGGGGATCCAGTGAAGAAAGCACACACCCATTAYCAGACTTAAGGGACAGTGTTACAGAATAATATTTAATAAACAAAAGAAAGAACGACAGTTTTAATGTTATGAGAAAGAACTTTAAAAAACTGGAGAATTTAGCAGGGGAGCCTCCAGCATCTCCCAGGGAGGGACATTCCCACTTCACCTATATTGCCTTTTCTTTTTTTTTTTAAATACAAAAATACCTCCTGCCAGCTGGGAACAACCACATCTGGGCACAAGCACCAAAGCACACTCGTTAAGCAAACAGCAGTGGCACCGACTTCACTAACTTGCAAGTTAAGAGAAATCCAAGATCAAGGAAATCGTCCAAGCTCCTGAGCAGTACTTTAGCTTTGTACCTCCGATACCTGCATTTATTAGTAAGAAGTGAAGAGTGGCATCTGCTTACCGCTGCGGGCTTTATCTCCTTCAGTTTGGGGGCACCCAGGGACCCCACAAGTTTCTCGGCACACGAAAACCATGAGGAAACAGCCTGCCCAGAGCCGGAAGAAGTGAAACCGAAAGCGGGGACAGGCGCGCTGCGGGAAGCGGCGGAGCGGGCGGGAGGAGCGTTCCCCGCGGCGCGGCAGGCGCTGCTCTCCCTTCCGCACCCAGTTTCCCTGACCTGAAAACGTTTCTGAGGTGCCGAGGGTGGAGATTGCCCCTAAGCTCAGAGTCGGGCTGGCACTTGTGATTTTCCGACAGAAAGCGATGTAAGCACACAGATGTGTGACAGATGAGCAGCATCAGACAATCCTACTCGTAACTCAATGACAATTTATTCCTAGCTAACTCCAGTGTCTCTGAAAATCCTTCGGGACATATCCCAAAAGCAGATATGCTGACTGACAGATTACTGATATAGTAATATTACTCTTTTAATGTAGAAACAAAGCACCAACAGGTTCCTACAGAGCCACATAAAGTATCCCTTTTTAAAAGKGAATTTATGTGAGAAAGTAATATATCACATTTTTGTGAGAGATAATAAAATATTTTCTATTGTATTAAAAATAAGAAATAGTTTTCAAAAGTCCAAGTAAAAGTTTTAGGTACAGCTTTTAGATGTGTGTCCTTTTCATGCTGTTTGTGAATTCACACCCCTGCCTTCCCAGGGACCTGACCATCAGTTTCCTGGATGTGACAAAAGGTCCTACTGCTTCAGCTACATTGGCATTGGTGAATCCTCTGCAGGCTCATCCAGCCATACTTAGGACACAACCACAGCACTGAATTCAGCTTAAATGTTTAGGTACTAGTGCTGTCCCTCTTGAGTAGAGAGTGGGTAGCTGCAGACTCACCCAGAATTCTTCATTCAAAGCTCTAATTCTTCACTCAAAGYGTTTGAAATCACTGCTTTGCAGGAATGTGTTAACCACCTGCCCACCAGGAGCTCTGGGGAGGGAGAGGAGRCTGTGCTGGTTTCTACCCTGTATCCTGTTAAATCTGGGACCACTGACAGATTTGCTGTGGAGCCCAGGGCGGATGGCTACCAAAGAGGTTAGGGCCCTTACTTCCTATTCCCTTTCTCCGAATTCTTTCAGCAACTGCTTAGTATAAATTAATATTTATTCTTAGAGTTAGGACACAGACCAGAACCAAGCTCCTTTGGAGCTGAAGGGCTCTAAAGCCTTTTTCATTCCCATTTCACAGTTAAACCTTGATCCTCCCTTTCATCTTGCTATGGGAAGAGCAAATTTCTGTTCCATGCTGCCCTGTGTGCTTCTGCACTGGATAAGGTCATTTGATCATAAATAAGTACAGCCACCTGAAGTCACATTAAGTTACTCTGAAGAGGATTTTGCCTTTGTGTTTTGTAACTCTGCTGCTTTGGAACAGAAGAGATCACACTGATATTAAAGAAACATAATAATTAACAGCTATTGCAGATCATTATTCCAGCATAGCAATAGTGTCAGGTATTTTGCCTCTTATCTCCCCCTGCCATACTCATACTACAGATAAAGTCTGCTCTTTGATCTCGCCTCACAATTTATTCCCTCTCAATCTTCTCTTCCCTATACACATATATACATGCTATAGGAAACTGGAGTTGTTTCAGGCACAATGGAGGAAAACCATCTGATGCTGATGAAGCTGCTAATTTTATCAGTAATGCCTTTCCAACGCTACAGCCTTAGAATAATGTCAGTGGCTCAGGGAGACAACAGCACAAGGGTGCTCAAAAACTCCACTCTTTTGTGGAGCACTTGCACTGGGGGTAAGAACATTTATTACAGAAAATTTCAAAGCAACAAAGCTCTTGTAGACATTTTGCAGCATGATTTACAAGAACCAGCAGATGCTACTGTGCAAGGTAGACTCTAGGGCATATATAACCAGTGCAGTTCAACAAGTATGGTATTTCTGAGGCAGAGGACAAAGCGGACACATCTCTCTATTTCAGTGGTGTGACATCATATCAGGCTCTCAAGTTGCCACAACTCCACTGTAGCTTACTTTAAACTGTACTTATGTTTAAGTGCTGGAAAGGACATGGCAAACTCATACTGGAGGGGAAAGTCAAGCACTCCACATATCTAGAGAATAATTTAGGAGAAAAACAGCACAAAACTAGGCGATGCTCCCACATGGTAGTAAGGAAAGCAGCTCGAGTCAGTTGGTTCTGAATGGTGACAAAAGGCAGTCAGGCAAAATTCTGGAGTTGTAGCCATTTCACGTGTATCTTTAACAGCAGAGTAATCCGTTGCTGCACAGACCCAGTTTAAGCTTATCCAGGCTATAAGCACAGAAAGGTGGGAACATAAGTGCAGTATCTCACAGAACACTCCCAGGGCAAACATGCCACCAAAGCTTAGCCTAGAAAAAAGCAAAAAGGAAATCTACTGATCTTAACCTGATTTTCAAATACATACAAGTGTATTGACTTAGCACATGGCTAATTGGACTTCAGTGTTTTTATAAACTGCAAGTCAGATTGCAAGCATCAGGGGGAAGACCCAAAATGACAGAACACATGCAGACATTTCCCATGATTATCAGTCACTCAAATGGTGGAAGCACCGTATGTTGTGGTTGGATTTAGACATCCCATGCAGCAATGAATGGGTTCACACAAACAGAATGTAAAGAGCTCTGAAAGTGAGCCAAGCTACCAGGAGGAAGAAAGCAGGAAAGAGCAGAGAGCTGAACAGTTAAGATCTGAGGCAAGTCTTGACAAGGAACATGCTGCAACATCAAGGCAACTAGAAGGGAGGACAGTGTGGCAGAGAGTAAGCTTGTATCTACGTCCTGAGACAGGAGCATAGATGCTTTTCCTGTGTTGTGCTTACATGAATTCAGCTAAGTTCAACTGAGCTGTTGAAGAATCTAACAGGTCATGTGGCTTTTGGGTACAATAGTTCCTTTAAGGCTGCTCACTCATCACTGCTAATTTACAGGTTGTAAAAATTGAATTACATTATTAGCTTTTTGTGGACACAAAAATGGAAAAGGACATCTGAGGACTGACATGCAGATCAATGGGGTAAGGCAGATTATGTTCATTAGCATTCTCCCAAACTTCTGGGTGCTTATCAAAGACAGGAGAATTTGTTTCCATGCATTTCTTTTTCTTTTTTCTTTCCCAGCTGAAAACATGGCCTGGGCAGGTAGCCAAGAACTCCAGCCAGTGTTTGGGATTTAAGCTGTCTAGTAGCCAGCCATGAGCAGTGGCTCTGGCTAAACCATTTGTCACCTGGAAATAACATGCAAAATGCCACTGGACATGCACAGATAAACTCTCTATCATTTGCTCACCAGCTTTGACACTGTGGTGTACCCTTTCCTGATGTGATGCACTGACTGTAAAGATCAACTGCAACTGCAGAACAAGTCACATTATTTGAAAAATTCTGGCACAGTAAGAGTGTTCACAAAAGCTCATTTCAGTACAATTAGGTTGCTTTACTTAGCAATTTAGAGGAAACAATTTAGAGAACTACGAATTCAACTCTAGGATGGATTCCTGTTCAAAACCACCTCTCCTGTCTATATTGGGACAGTTATAAAGGCAGCCTTTGCAACCCTTTTCTCTGCATCTTCCACTGCTCTAGCAAGAACAAGGATGCATCACTACCAGTATGTGTGCTATGTTAATGCCTTTACTTTCCATCCAGGGAATTCTAATCCCGAAGACAGAACCCTGGAGCTAGAGAAATGAGAAGTCAGTCACTTAAGTTAACCTTTTAGTCAGGGTTAGAGAAGGTCAAAATGCTTCACATCATTATTTCAACTTTTTTTAAAGAGATATCACAATGTTTCATGTTTGCACCACTGGATTTATGTGTATATATATATTTTGCTATTAAATGTTTTAGCTTTTTAAGTACTTWAGTAGTAAAGAGGCTGAAATTTAGGACTTGGGTATTCTTGTGTTGTGGAAATATTTTTTTGGCAACTTCTACCTCTAAGAACTCTCTCCAAAAGGTGACAGCCTTCTTAAAATCTTGTTCTTATCCAGCTTTCCCAATTAAGCATGCATCTCCCCACAATCCCTTTTTTGCTGTTCCCCCTTTTTCTGGCATATTTTTCATGTTTGTTTTCACAGTATATTTCCAACAGAAAAATCTATATCCCAATGCAGATTTGCCCCCACACCAAGTGATTTCACTGTGAACACAGCAAACTTTAATGATAAAGTAGAAATGCATTTGATTTACACTCATGCTTGCAACACAGATAGCAAACACTAGTACAAGTCTACCACTCTTAGAAATATTTTCCCACTAAAGACTATGCCTTTGAAGGCAATGTAATCTCTAGCTTCTAAAGGTAAGCTGTATTTAAAAGAATCACAGCTGCATTTGATCTTTCCATTTACTAAAATCTCTATTCAGTTATATCCAGTATCTTTTTGCATTGCATCTTTTCCTCAGTAGTCACTGTGTCCCAAAAGCCCTAAATGCTCAGATACRGTTAGAGCTCACAGAAGGTAAGATGCACATAAGTGAATAAACATGCAAACACACCYGCATAGTCCACCCTTTTTTCTTCCCCACACCCAAGAAATATTTGGCTATGCTGACAGCTGACTTCAAATCCAAAATTACTTCTTTACAATGGCCCCTGATACATCTCTTGTCCACACCTATTCTCTATTGTCTCTCTCACGAAACCATGGAAACAGTGCCAATAAGTTATTCTTCAGGTTATTTTTTTCTCACCAAAATATATTTTCAACCCTACCAAATTTCAGTGGTATGAAAGGAGACACCATCAGCTGCCAGGTATTAAACATTTCTGAGGTGTATCACAACAGCCACACATACAAGTTGCTGCATCTAACTTCACTTACAACGTACCAGACAAATCATGAACATGCTTTTAAATGCAGTGAATATTCATTGTGAGCCTTCCAGAAATATCACTGCTTACATGGTGCYGGTGGACCTCAGACAAATGATACTGCTTCTGTATATTCTGCCTAATCATGTGGGATTTTTGGCAATGCTTTGTTTTATTGTGAAGGATCCAAGGCTAGTTATGCATTGCTCCCACAGGATTTTTTTTAACTTGTCTTAGCTTAACTAAAATTGTATTATGTTGCTTTCAGTAGCTATAGCTTTTGGTTTGCTTAGCAGGATAGCCGAAGAAATTGTAACAGTCTTTAGAAAACCAGATGTTTTAGGGGAACAACTACTTGGACAAAGCTTTTGAGTAAGAAATACCAAATCATTTCAACTTTCTCATTTAATTTTGACATGCCAGAAAGTAGTTTATTTTAGTAATGGTAAACATGACTCATTTTAAATGTAACAAACATAACACAAAAATGATGAAGCTGAATAAAAGTATAGGATGAAGTAACATGATACAACATTGTTGAAACAAAACTTCTGTTCTACAGGTGTTTTGAATTTCAATTTTTCACTCGGAATTGGAATGAACACAACAGTCATTTGAATCCAATCAATGGCTCTTTTAGGCCCACTGTCAACAGTGCCATTATGTAGCCCATGCTCTTTACAAGTAAGAGGAACAGTGAAAGTTAGGAAAACATTTACAAAGAAAAACAAGAAAGGTCAGTCATAACTGCTATTAAAACTATTGGGCTTTAATGATAATGTTGTTAGATTAAAATCTGAGGACTAAATCCCAACACCAGTGCATTAGATCATTACTAAATTCATCTGCAGAGCTCAAAAAACTTCTGTTGCTACTCAAAGATTGTGAAAGCTTTTATCTATAAATAAAGTGTGGAACAATATCTTTCAATTCCTTCTCCTAGCCAGAACAAAGGCACAAAAAATAGAGAAGTATGTCTTACTGTAACTAGATTAAAAAAATACTAGGTTTAACAGTTGATACACATTTCCAATTTCATTTGATTTGTAAGGCAAATTTTATGTAAGTGTTGAAAATATGACTATTTCAGACAGCAATTATATCTACAAAAAGCTGAAATCCAAGAAAACATTTTATAAACAGAATGTAAAGCACTGGGCCTGATTCAATGTATTGAAATTAGAGACTACTACAATTTTTTCTATATTGCACAAAAAGCATTACCTGGGGCCAGTTTCTTTTTGCCTACTGCTTAATGCTTTGAGCATACAAAGTGCATTTGGAAACATTTATTTGCAAATACAAATAGGYATTTGCACACAAATGAGATGATCCCATGCATGGTAATAGTTATGCTGTTCTCCATTAGTCATACTGATAACAGGATTTAATTACCTTATGCCCCAGTCACTTGGCTATAATTTTCACCCAGTCGGGACTATAACAGAAAAATAGTATGACATTCAGACTGATTTGAATTAGGGAAAGTTAAAACTGCAGAACAATGTTAAGAAAGCATGGGTCACCACTCTGTTCAGCACAACTAAAAGAGCATGCCTGTAACATTGCAGACTGATTATCAGTTGGGTTTCTATATTCTCAAGTATCAGGGGGTACTTGAGAATAATATATATGGGCAGAGAAGGCAAAAAAATCTTCCAGTTTGTTGTGCATCTATGCAAACAATGGAAAATGAGATATAGAAATTATACACTTAAAATATGGGTCCTTTCTGCAGTAATGAGACTTTACCCCAGGCAGACTGAAACCTAGGAAGCATAAGGACCAAGGATCAGAATGGAGCATATGGAAAAATCACATCTGAGACTTCCATCTTGCCCCACAGCAGGTTACATTGGCTGAATTCTGACCTAATTTACCAGAAGTAAGGATTTATCATTCACTGATAGTAACACAGGGAAGATGCAAGATGACTTGACAATGAAGGACACCACAGGAACTACTTAAATGTGTCTAATGAGTTGTTACTATCCATTTGAAACTTTGTATTATGCAACCAATTGCTGATCATTGTTAATTTAAGAAGATACTGAGAGCTAGAAAGATTCTGCAAGAGATGATTTTACATTCTGCAGAGAATCCTGCCAAGCAACACAGCCAAATAAAACTGAAAGTGACAGACCATGTCGTTGAGACCTGCTTCCTGCCTTTACAGGCTGTTCAAAACCAGTCTAGATCAGGAAGATCTGCAGAACATCTGCACATGCCACTGTCACAGACCACAAAACACTAAGTGCAATGAACTTAAAAACTGGAGTACAAATTGAAAAACAAACAGAATATTACACAGGAAAAGTACAGGAGTGAGAACATTGCCAGTGATAGTTTCCTGCAATCAGAAAACTTGTTGTGGGACTGTCTGTAACATGTACAGGGCAAAGGGCAAAAAAGCCAATCATCTTACCACATGGCTTAGCTTGGAGCACATGAATGGTATACCCCAGCCTGATACCTGAGAGCGCTTAATGTAATTAAAGCAGTGCATCCTGTCTGAACACCAGGAGTGACAAATCTACAATGCTTCAAGAGAAAGGAAAAAGCCCTAATGTTCAGTTAAAACTAAAACATTCCTCTCCAAAGTGAAATGAGAAGGATCCCATAGTTGAGTATATAAACGTTAAGACCCAGAAACTGAAGAAAGGAGGCCTCGGATTCCTCAGCTCTCAGTGATTGTTGAGCAGCTTTCTTTTGCATTCCTTCCAGTGAACATTAAAGCTCACTGGTAGAAAGAGTTGTAAACAGAGAATTAAGTTTGGGTTTATTCTGTTTAAAGATTCAGTTTCAAGTCACCTGAATACCTGTGCTGGAAACCAGTCTGTGTGGCAGTGTGTTGTGCAATCTTTGCTCAAAGCAGCTAAAGTCTTGCATACTAAATGTTTTCAACTGTTCACAAATGTGTGATACATTAAGAATCATTAAATCACCCCCTGATTTCCTACAAAACCAGTCTGTTTGCAAGTGTTTAAAGATGTGCTTGAAAATCATTCAGTTTGTAAAAAGCTTCTACTCAGCTGTAGTACTGATTCCACAAGCATATCTTATATTGAAAGCTATTTTGAACTACATGAAAATATATTAGAAAATGTCACATGGAATAAGATATTGACTTTTGTGAAGGATAGCCTTCTTACTGTTTACAGATGTTACACCACACACTTATACACATCAGATCTCAAAACTGGATGAAATCTGAATTGCTGAGTTGCTCAACACAACAAAGATTAATGTGTTACTTTTTTTAAAAATATGAATTCTGAGCTAAAACGGAAGTTGTTTTTGACAGAAGAATAACAGACTTTAGAAATATATGTAAATATCTAGCCAAATATGCCTGTGCATGTATTCATAGTTATTAACTTTATACTGACGATGTCTGTACATAGCAAGGGGGCAATCCAATTTGAAAATTGTTGTCTTTTCATGTGAAGTACTGCCACTTTGCTACATAAAAGAAAAACCCAGAAAGAGTTCTGAGTTCGAGTAAAAATTCAGTGGGTAAAAATTTGGCCTCAAAGGACATAATTTCCATCAACTCATTAGGAATTTCATTTTAGTACAAGTTGATACTTGTATTACTGTTTCTTCTTGATATCACACAGACCTTAGGCAGAGCTAAAATATGACTGTAGCCTGGAACAGGGGTAACCCATTTTGTAGTTGGATTTTTTTAAAACATGTCAATCTCTCCAAGTTTCTATAAAAAAGAATTCAACATATACAATCACATAGTCTTAGGTCTAAACTCAAAACCCCTCTCCAAAAAAATTTAGGACTAAAAGGCTGCATACCACAGGACAAAGTAACTATTTCTGTATCAAATCTTTACCAGTAGCCTTAGCTAGTTTTCCATTCCCTTCAGATGCAGAAATCTTTCTGTGGGTTCTCATTTTCATCTCAACTTCTTTTAACTTGACTGAGAATGGAGATGTTAGTATTTTCTACATTTGCATAATCATCCCTGTACTGCTATTTCTCCAGAAAGGAAAATGTAAACATGTTAACCTATTGGTTGTATCCATGTTATTCACGTTATACTCAGTCTAAACTTGTCTTTTAGACACAAGTATATAGACTTCTTGTAATTGGATCAATATAAAACAAGTAAAAACTAGCACTCTGATATTTTCCTGGATGTGAAGATAGCCTGAAAAATCCTCTCAATCCACAGATTTAGTGGTTGGGTTTTGGGGTTTTTTTTTTGGTTTTTTTGTTAAGGCTTCAATTCTGTTTTCTGGCTATTTGGTGATGAAAGCAGGGCCACCCATTTGGAATTCGCTTAAGGAGAAAGCGAGGATAAGGAGACAGACAGCAATAGGAAATCAYGAGAAGAGCATTAAAAAAGTTCTGGGAAAAATGGTCATATAAGTGTTCACATTGCAGCCTATAGAAACAATACTACATTGGAAAAAGTGCAGGTTCACAAGCAATGCTTCCTGGACTGTCTAGAAGTCTCTGAAGTACCAGCTTCTACATGTGTCTTGCATGCTAAAAGATTTGAGAACATGGTGGGTTTCACCAACCTGCAGCTCGTTGCTTTTACATAAGACAACTTAAGTACTTGGACATCCAGGAATTTGGGTGAAAAATGAAACTTAAGCAGGTTACTCAGATATACTGAAGTTCAGCATGGATGGCTTATGTCAAGCATAAGGTATAATGCATATTGGGAAAGTAAAGCACATGTGTTGCCTAAAGAAGTGACCTCACACTGACTCTCCCTTTTAATTACACCACACAGGTTAGATATTGTAAGATGTTCTTTGTCCCAGGTTGTTCCTGACCACACTGGGAAACCTTTGTAAAATGAGGGTCACCCATCTACATAAACAGGACCACAAAAGTCAAATTCATTTCTCTTCAAGTGAAGTTCAGCACCTTTAATCTATCTGCCTAATATCTACACTATAATGAAGACAGATGCATATGTATACAGAATCAGCCAAAGTGTCTCAAAACAGTTATTTGTATTCCCCAAACTATACAACTAAAGTATCTACTTTGGAAGTGATCTCCCTTACTATACTTTGTAAACAGACAGTAAATACTATGCATCTCTTCTGATTCGAATTCCTTGTCGTAGCACAATTGAAAAAACCTTCAATTAAAAGCACTGAAACAAATGAAGTTTTCATTTGGAGAAACTGTAGGAGGCCACAAAGACAACAGATTTTATTATATATGGTACTACATGGCCAAATACAGAAGTAAAATACTGAACAGGTTTGTTGAAATTCCTTTAGCTTGAGACCCGTGACTATTAGTCACTGCTTTATTGTGGCTAATAGTTGAAATAAAAATATCTTGGTACAAAAATAATGTATCCGGAATATTTTTTTGCACTACACTACTTAGCAATTGACCTAATAACAGAACTACGAGAAATATTGTATTTTAGGTACTTTAATTATAAGAAAGTTAGGGGAATGCATTAAATCACCAATTTCTCTTTTGTACATAAGATAGTAAAAGCATTTGAAAAGCACAGAATTGTTATTGGTACTTTTTTTTTCCCCACAATAAAGCAGTTTATAACAGAAAATGTCACATTTTATTAGATTTTGAAAAGGCAGCATCAAAGTATCAGGTTAGCAGTCACTTACACATCAAGCCACCAAATTTGTCAGGTTTTTGTACATGCAAAAAGCCACCACTAGATGTCAGCATTAACTGTCTGCAAAATACAAACGAACCGTTTAGTTTCTGTTTAGGGATAGCTACAAACCCATAAGGTAGCCCATGAAGTCTGAAGTTCCTGAAAGGAAATGTTTAACCTAAAGATTGATCCTGCAACTGGTTCAGCATCAGGGCTATGTGGCTGGCACAGCTCAATTTGTTGAACTAAATTTAGAATTACAAAGAAATTCCGTATTCATATTCTTAATAACTGAACATTTAATACACGTAAAATGAATCATTTTATTCAGCTGCAGCTAAAAAAGCCAAGCCCACAGCCTTAAAGAATCTAGTACGTGTACTGCAATCACTACTTATAAGCCTGCTTCTGCTACTGAATTTACCAGAATTTTATCTAAATAACATAAGGAGTAACATATGGACCTAACTGCATTTTAACAGCTTTATAACAGAGTAATTCCTCCAAAATTGAGTTGCATCGTTATGGCAGCGGTGAGATACCTGACAAACATGCCTCATTACTCCTAAGATACAAGCCTTAACCTTCCCCAAGACTGCCCACAAGCTATTTATCATATGATTTTCTGGTGGCTAATTCATTAAAATGATGCAAAACCAGAAAGCTGCAAGCATTTGAGATTTTTCTGGCAACTGACAAAGTATCTGAGAATTTCTCTCCTGATTCAGTTAAGTGTCTCTATCTGCTTACTTTGCTTACTGCCATGGGGATAAATGCCTTACTAAAATGGCTTTGACCTGTTTTTCTTTCTGAATTCTTGCACTTATTTGTAGAAGCAGACAGGTCTGAACACCAAATATGGAAGTCCCCAATGTAGGAACACTGGTATTGGAATCTAGACTTTTAAACTGTTCCTCAAAGCAATTTATGGGGTTGATTCACACATGGTAACAAGTTGKTTTGAATTTGCTGTATAGTTAGCAGAACATTTTTTGGACTTA
Organism: Phoebastria nigripes; assembly: GCA_035582835.1. NCBI lineage: Eukaryota > Metazoa > Chordata > Aves > Procellariiformes > Diomedeidae > Phoebastria > Phoebastria nigripes. Next base: position 184,624 of record JAYKAV010000133.1, read on the forward strand.
GATTTCAAGACAGATTTCTGTATTTAAGAGGACATGGATTGAAGGGAGCAGTGGTGAATAATTCTGGGTTAATACTTTTGTCCCAAATAATGTCAGTAGGAGATTCATGTTATTAGTTTGATTGCAGCTGAGAGTAAGAGCAAAGCGTGTTGCAAATAGCCAGTATGCAAATCAGAAGGAATTCTATCCTTTGATGTTCCCCTACAGTGTAAGCATGGGCAGGCTATTAYACTACCCTTTTATCATTTTCCCTATCCTATAGGTGGAGGTGAAACTTGCTTTTCATTTTTAGAGAAAACTTGGGCATCTGCAGATGAAATACTGCATATTATCAGCTGCATTTGTGCACGCAATTAGGAATCAACAGCCTAGAATCTCACTAGTTTTTCAGATCAGTTCTTCCTATGAGATTTTTGCCACCTGTATTGAAAATTAACTGACCATGAAGTTTGTAGCCTTAACAGCTTTCCTAAGCAGATTATTGTATTGCTATTTTCTCCATTCTCTCTTTGTTCCATTGAAATGGCTGTTACAGGCAGTTGAGTATTGTGTGAAATAAGTTTTAAGTCCCTTAGCACAGACAGTATCTGAATTTGTATAGCATCTGACAACCTTAAACTCTGGGCCTTACCATAGTGTTAATGCTGGTTGAAAGATCCAAATTTGAAATTTAAAAAAAAATCTGCAAAAGATCCAGAGGGCAAGTTTTATAGTCCTTGAGTCCAGGAACACTTCAACGTGTACAAAAGCACTGCGCTGGTTTACCTAAGTTAGAATAGCTGGACATATCTAAGCACATAGCAAAACTGTCTGAAGCAAATGGTGCTTCTTTGAGCTACACTGTTTAACCTCCAAATCATTTCTGCTACCAAGGCCATTACTGTAGATACTCAGGAAACGATAGGGAAGAGACCACAAATCCTTCAAATTGCAAATAAAATCACTTCTATCAAGAAGCAAGACAGTTCACAGCACAGTTCTGTGGTCTACCTTGTAGACCAAGTCAGAGGTGAATTCCAAAAAAAAAAAAAAAAAAAAAAAAAANAAACTATTTACAAACTTAAAAATAAAGGGGTTCAAATCTTCTTTTAACTGTCTATTAAGTCACCTGGATGATTTTTGCTACAAATAGTTATCAGCAAAAAAAGGATAAATTTCACAGAATGTAGGGATTTAAAACTGAGTGTTATGCCTTGAAATAACATCTTTTCAATTGGAAGTTTTTACTGCAAGTTAAACAAGTACAAAAAAAAAGAAGCTGCTGTAGAACAGCACATTTCACCAGTATTGCCGACTGCAACCATTACACACACATGATTTGGATTCCCAGAAAACCTGAACYTGGCTTTAAATTGACCTTACATCAAGAATAAAACTTTGGGGTAAGAAAGCCTTATCACTTTTGCATGTTAGTTCAATTAAGTTGACAACTGGAAGCTCTTACATAAATATAACAGCTAATGACCTTCCCTCCAAACAAGCTGAGATTGTTTTAAAAAAAAGAATGATTCTTGAAGCTATAGCCTTAAACACAAAATAGTGAGACAAGTAAGAAAGCTGTGAATCAGGAACACCAAATACGCAAAAAAATTTTGTATGTTTTTCCTATGTTTTAAAATTTCACATATGTTTTTAAGTTATCTCATGCCTCCTGTTACAGCCTGCCTGTACATTCTCAGAGCAACTATTCAAAAGCAATTTCTTTCCATCTGAAGCCATGCTCCTCACAATATTGACAAGGTCAGCGAGGTCCACAGGAAGTCATTTGCTGAGTAAGTGCTAGCCATGCAATTTACAGCTGCTTGGATGAGTGGTTTTAATTTACAGCATATTTTTTCAAGCTGTCAACCTTTTTTAAGATAAAACACCTGAATTATTCCCATCAATTTTGTTGTATCCTCTCCATAAGTGAGAATGTTACCCAGATTTTTAATGCCAGATACAAATAGGATTGTGTTTTTATATATCCTGTGAACTAAAATGGAAAGTAGTGCCCACTTTATATAATTACAGCCACTTTTCATTCCTGTCACACATAATATGAGATGAAGAAATAGATATCAGAGCTCTGAAAGCAGTTCAGGGACATAATTGAAAGAGTGATTAATGCTGCTGCACAGAAAGGATCTCCTTAATCATTTGGATACTGAATAGATCATGGCTCTTTAAAAATACTTATAGTAGACATTAGAACACTGTTCTCTGCCAGTTACCCTGCCCTGTTTCACAGAAGTTTTACATCAACAACTTTAAAAGTTGAAAAGGGGAAAAAAGAAGGTCAAAGGATATCAAAAAAGTGATTTGTTCTCTTAAGCAAATAAAACATTGTGTGCACAAATACATTCCTGTACAGTGCCTGGAAACACATCACAGAAGGGTTCTCTAATAAAGTGATCATATTATTCATTAACATTTAAAAACTATTCCAGCATACTGCTCTGGTATGTTCTCAGCCTGCTTTGCTGCAGTTAAGAAAAAGGTCCAAGGTTCATAGGGGAGGGCTTGTAAGCAGCTCACAAACAGTGTGCTTGAAATTCCTTCCTTTTGTAGAAGGAGTGCAAAACTACAGTTGAATAATTAAGCTATTGAACTAGGATTTATGCCGAAAAGACTAATTTGTAAGCTGTGCCCAAAGTGTCTGGGTTTGAAGTGATTTGCATATTTCTTCCTCTGGTATTCTAGGAATGCTATGGGAAACTTGCTACCCCAGGTCTCAGCAGTAGGTTTCTCATGCATACCTTTCCAAACTTGTCTTTGAAAGCATGAAAGCAATGAGTGTGACATGCATCAGCATTGTATTCATGTAGCTTATGAATACAGGTATTCATGAAACAGGAAGTTAACCTGAAATTTCTTACTATGTACAATGAAATTCTGTTTATCTAGGTTACATTAAAAATTAATCCTAATGATTCATGCAAAAGCATAAGGGCTCTGATAAACATAAGTAATGAAAGCCAGCCAAAATGTTTATTTGCCAAGATAAAAAACAGATTTATATMTGTGAAATAGGAAATAGTGATGACACTGCACAGAATGCAGGGCAGCCCTGGCCATTCCCCTGCACACACTTGTTATTCAGTACTCTAGTACTAAGCCAGCTCTTGTAACTGGAACTGAGCAAAAACAGAATTTGACTGTGACACTTCAGCATTCACATTATATTCCTTATTTCATTGCATAACAAATTCATTAATTTAATCATATGAAGTCATTAAGCTATCAACTTAAATCACTCATCCATATGAAATTACTTTTAAAGGCTAGTTTAAGGAATGCACATAAATTATGGCAGAAGCGTTCTTGGATCAAGTCAAATGATACTGAATGGGAAAGCTAACGCAATGCAGTGGCTATTCAGGTTCAGTAAGAGACAAGCAAACAAGCTAGGCACTCAAGACATYGTTGGATATAACTAATTTTTTACTGCAATGTACACATCCAGGGTATCTTCTTCCAGGGTTTGACATTTTATGGGGATTTTTTTGCTTTTGACATACTTTTTTACTTCTTATGTGAGCAATTATGTTTGTATCCCTTACACAGACCAAAGCAGAATCCTTTGGAAGCAGAGTAGAAGACATGCTCCTTTGCTAAGGGGCAACTGAGCATGCCTAAGGGAAGGAAGGTTCAGGACACTGCAGGGTGTACAGCTGTATCAAAGAGGCCCTGCAGGCATTCAGTGCTGCCTCACTGCACTGGCCTGGCCAAGCACCAGGAGCAGTGAATCTTTCTAGTGCCCACAAGCGTGGTGAGGAATGCATGCAGTCATCTTCAGCAAGTCCCTGAGACATGCTGAAAAGAGATCCCTGCCATCACCCCTATTCACTATCAACCTTGTTGTGCTGTAACAAACCCTTTACAACTACAGATCATCAAGAAGGATGGAACTACATAGCCTTAACTTTAAAGCATAGCACCTTTAAGTTAGTCCACTTCAGAAAATCATCATAGTAAGCCTTATGCTGTAAATGAGTTTATAACTAAAGTAAATATAGCCCATCAGTTTGTTAAAAATGTGAAAGTTTTTTTTCCCTCTGCATCTAAGACACTGCTTGAACATTTCAATTTTCTTGGTACCATTGGTATTTTTGACTTTAGAATGTCTAGAAAGATGCTTTCACAGAGGTTATGAGACCACATTTGCCTGCAGATGACAGAGCCACATAACAGAATCAACTTCTTTGCCGCTTGTACAGTGTTTTACAAATTTTTGTTGGACTGCAGTAAGTGGGGCTGCATTTTTTTTATCAATCAGCAAGTTTTTCCACAAGAATAGCTACTTAACCAAACTTTTCATAGTTTTTTCAATGGATAACCCATTGAAAAGAATTTAGGGCCCTAGATAAGAACAGCCATCTCATTTCTTAATAGCAATGTAGCCATATTAAGTCTTCTCCATTTACTCAAAATTCCTGTGCAAATCTGCCATTGCAACAAATACATATGTTGTATCAAATGCTGCTTAACTAGCTGGCTTTTAAACTCTTAACTTTCATTTTGATACTACTGATGCTCTTGCAATGAGATACAGCAAAGAATGCTTTCACTTATGGCTATAAAGCAACTTTTGATCTTTTTGCTACTAGGCAAATGAAACATTACCCTGTACCAAGCATTAGTAAAGGGGAAAAAAAAACCTCTACAGATGCACGTACACAGGAACAATTTTCAGCAGGCCTAAGTACAAATATGGCAAGTGAAGATAGGAGAACAGTGACATTCCAACTAATAATTCGGAGTGGAAGCATAGCCTAACCTCATGTCCAACAGCTGCATAAAAAAACAGGCTGTTCTGAAGGAAAAAGTCTAAATACAACATACATCATTCCACCAGCAGCTTGGAAAGAAAACATGATTATACAGAAGTTTGAGGAACTTTATAAAAAGTTACATAATTTTATATGCTATATAACACAGAAAACTAATATCTGCAGTCAATCATAACAAGAAAGGATCCTTAGGGCATACCCAACCAGTGCATTTCTAGATGTTCAAAGCCTTGTCTGTTTGGAAGCAGACACCCTGCATGAGAAACTGATTTTAGGGGAGGGAAATTTAAAGGTGGTGTTTGGATAAATATAACCTTTATAGAAGCCAAAAGCCCATCATATGGGTTGGAAAGAAGTAGTCAAAGATCATTGCTTGAATGGATTTTGTCAGGATCAAGGCAAGAATCCAACAGTACATATCACCAATGCCATCCACTTACAGCACACGCTGTACAAATAAGGTTTTAGAAAATAAAATCTGGAAGAGGCACTTAGCACAAAACTACCAGCCCTCACAGGAAACCCACATTTTCTAGGAAGTAATAGGCAAATAAATGGCAAAATTAGGACAAAGTAACTGCTTATAAGTCTGTATAAAGTCATTTTACATCTGTACTTACCCACAAGCTTTGATTTAAGGTTGTGGTATTTAGAGTTGGCAAGGCCGTGATATATTTTTCTGATTTTCATCATCTTGCCCAAATCCAAGCCATTTTGCCAATGAAGCCTAATGCGAATTCAAAGAAAAACAGAGGTTTTCATTAGAAGCACTTTTTAAGGCTAATCTTGACAAACCATCATGTTGCAAGGGAAGTGCAAAAATCCTGCCCCTGAGGAGCAATAACGCTATGTACCTAAACGGACAGGGGTCCATTTGGATGAAAAGTGGCATGGCAGGGGAAAACCTGGAGGTCCCAGGGGAAAACAAGTTGAACACAAGCCAGAAATGCACCTGTGCAGCAAAAAAGCCAACATCTTGGGCTGCATTAGCCAGCAGGCTGATGGAGGCAGTTCTTTCCCTACACTCAGTACTGCTGAAACCACATCTGGACCACTATGTACAATTCTGGGCTCCCTGGGTACAAGACAGATATAGACGTACCAGAGCAAGACCAGTGAAAGTGATTAAGGGATTGGGGTGTTTTTCATATGAGAGGGTGAAAGCACTGCAATTGTTCAGCCTGGAGAAGAGAACAATCAGGGAGGATCTCTATGTGTATAAGTATCTGACAGGAGGGTGTAAAGAGTCCAAGCTAGACTCTTCTCAGTGGTACCTAGTGAAAGGATGATGCAATAGGCACCAACTGAAATACTAGAAATTGTTTAAACAAAAAATTTTTACTCTAAGGGTGATGAAACACTGGAACAGGTTGCTCAGASAGGTTGTAAGTCTCCATCCTTGGGAATATTCAAAACCCGACTGGACATGGCCCATATCAACGTGCTCTAGGTGACCCTGCTTTGTGCAGGGGGTTGACTAAACAGTCTCCAGAGGTCCTTTCCTCAATCCTCAACTATTCTGTGATTCTACAAAGAATCAATGAGACTTCACACCATCCATTTCAAAGAGCTCAGGCCAACCTACCTTCTTAATGGGTTTTCACTTGGTCACATCTGAGTCTGATTAAAGGAAAGCACCAAATGTACCACTTACCATGAAAGCCAATTTCAGGCTTCCCTTTACATTATATAGCATTGTATATGATACTGGAAAACATTCACTGATAATATTGTTAGAGAGCCACGAGCCTTAACTGCAGATCATTACACAGTGCTAATGGGAAGCTGAAACACCCTATGTCAACAAGCATGCATTTAAGCAGAGTTAGCATAGACTACGCAATACTGCAGCAAACTAAAAGGAATTGGTGCAAAGAGGCAGGCTATCTCCGTATATTCAAACTTTAGACTTCAAATGTAGTTGGTCGTATTCCAGCAGGAACAAGGTATAATGGTTCCTTTGAAATCAAGGGTGAACACCTTCTCCAAAGGAGCCTGACATTTTGCTGTAACACATTTGTATTGTACTGTTCTGGTGGYCTAAAGTAGAAAAATAAATACTCCTTCCAGTGCCTGTCAGTAGGTAAGAATCAGAAACATGACCTAGAGTATGGCATTCTCTGCTTCACAGAGCTCTAAATGGACCAGAAGAGGGAATAAGTTACATAGTGCTGGAGTTTCATTAGCCAAAGATGTTAAGAGGTGCTGAAATGAGAGTTTCTGCTGTCTAAGTGCTGGGGCCAAGATTAATTTGCCTAGAACAGCTTCTGTTCAGTGGACGTTGCTGTGAGTACAAGTGTCTAAACTCATTAACATTCTTTGCCTTATACTATCCATCACGTTGAGGTCTTCAATCTCGTCAATAAAGAAATTCAAACTATTTAAATGTTTAAGAACATACAAGTTAATATCACTAAAAGAAAATAACTGCTGTCATTTTCTTGCTTTAAATGCTTTTGTACTGGAAAAAGCTGAGGGGGCAAGAGGGTTTCCTCCACTGTCATTTTTCTCATCATTTTAGCTTTCAACTAAAATACAGGGAAAATTATACTATATAGAGCAAAACCAATAAAATTAGTATATGTAAATCAACATTATAGAATTAGAAGACTCTTGGATTTTTATTACTTTTATGCAGGTAAAAATAGAAAATTAGAAAATTCTTTGGTTGCAAATATATTCAAGTAAATTGTGAGCAATACCTTTAATTTTGACACTCTTCTCCATATACTCATTATATGTCCTGAATGATGCACATATGGGAAAAGTAGGATATGACCATGTGACTGAATAAAGTCCTCTACATTGACAAAGTGTCATGGTTTAACCCTGGCAGCACCTAAACACCACGCAGCCGCTCGCTCACACCCCCTCCCCGCTCCGGTGGGATGGGGGAGAGAATCAGGAGGGCACGAGTAGGAAAACTCGCGGGTTGAGAGAAAAACAGTTTAATAATTGAGATAAAACAAAGTAGAACAGTAATAATAACAGTGGTAACAACAACAACAGGATATACAAAGCAGGCGATGCACAATGCAACTGCTCACCACCYGCCAAACCAACGCATTGCCGAGCCGACACGTGCCCGAAAAATGCGCAAGCCCATCCCCGAACCCAGAGCCCACACACACACACTTAGTTTTTATACTGAGCATGACGTTGCATGGTATGGAATACCCTGTTGGCCAGCTGGGTCAACCACCCCAGCTATGCTCCCCCTGCCAGCTTCCCATGCACCTGTAAAAATCCAGCAAATATCAATCCAATATGAAAAATAGCATCAACATTTTTTTCTCCCTGGATTTTCTGCAGCCTAAATATACCTCACACAGGATCACTTCACACTATGTACACAACCCAGACTAGCACATTTCAGACACCAAGAAGGTTGACAATACCTTTTTAAAAATCATAGTGATCAGATTCCTTGAAGTGTTTCTATCTTCAAACTTTATTCAAAGTATCTTAGCTTCCTTACTTTCCAAACACATTAAGGATAATGTGATGGGAATAGTCAGCATGGATTTATGAAGGGCAAATCATGCTTAACAAACTGATAGCCATCTACAATGAAATGACTGGCAAAGTGGACGAGGGGAGAACAGTGGTTGCTCTCTTGACTTTATAAAGGCTTTCAGTTTCCTACAAAGTCTTCACACTGATGAAATGCAGACTAGGCAAGTGGTCAGTGAGATGGACTGAAAAACTGGCTGAACTGCCAGGCTCAAAGGGTTATGATCAGCAGCATGATCACAGCAGGTCACCAGTGGTGTACCCTCTGGTTAATCTTCACTAATGGTCTGGACAATGCAACAGAGCGCACCCTCAGCTACTTTGCAGGCAATACAAATCTGGGAAAGTCATTGATGTTACTAGTTGGTTGTGCTGCCATTCAGAGGGCCCTCAACAGGCTAGAGAAATGGGCTGAGAAGCAGCTAATGGAGTTCAAAGGGAAGTGTAAGGTCCTGCACCTGCGGAGGACTAGATTCTTGCACTAGTACACACTGGCAGCCAACCAGCTGGAAAGCAGCTCTGCAGAGAAGAACCTTGGGATCCTAGTGGAAAACATGCTGAACACAAACCAGCAAGTCATCCTTGCAAAGAAGGCCAACAGCATCCTTGACTGCATTACAAAGAGCACTGTCAATAGGCTAAGGGAGGCGATCCTTCCCCTCGTCACTGGTCAAGGCCACATCTGGAGTACTGGCTCCAGTTCTAGGCTCCTCAGTTACGTAAAAGTTAGGGACTTACTAGAGCAAGTCCAACAAAGGGCCATGAAAATGATTAAGGAACTGAAGCATCTTTCATATCAGAGTGAGCTGGGACTGTTCAGCCTGGAGAGAAGGTTCACGTTGGGGGACCTTATGTGTATAAATACCTAACAGCATAAGTAAAGACTGAGACAGACTCTTCTCAGTGGTATTCAGTGACAGGGCAAGAGGCAAAGGGCACAAACTGAAACACAGGAAATTAAATTTAAATGCAAGAAAAAACCCCCAACACTTTATTCTAAGGGTAGTCAGAAACTGGCACAGGCTGCCCAGAAAGATCGTGGAGTCTCTAGCCTTGGAGATATTTGAAACCCATCTGAACACAGTCCTGGGCAACTCGCACTAGTTGTATGTGCTTTGAGAGCAGGCAAGTTGGACCAGAAGATCTCCATATACCCCTTCCAAGGTCAGCTATTCTGTAATTTTATCTTACGTTCACCTTCTGGATTAAAAAAATTCACTTTGGAAATCAAAATGCCATCCACTGAAGATTCCACAGTGCTTTTCCCTTTAAAATTGTGGATCTCATTCTGCAACAGACTAATCCACACAATAGTGACTTGGGTATTTATTGCATCCAATAGGGTGAATGAGAGGCAAGGGGTAAGGAAGAATGGCAGTATTCATGGGCATGTGGTGCTACTGGATAGAGACAATATTGCCTCTAACACTATCTGACATTTTGTAGTTCTGTTTTGCTGTAAAGTATCTTTGGGGACCAGCTGCTAATGCAATCCATTGTTTTCTTATAATTGTAGAAAATACAAACCAGTGAACTCATGATACATTAGGTCCACTCTTACAAGCAAGTTATTATGATTTAGATTCTTTTCAGGACTCAGTTTCACAGGTTTGTAATTCACATCTATGAATTTCAGACCTCACTGCATGAGAGTAAAAATTAACACATGAATACACTGCAAAGTTACTTAGAAGTACTACAGAAATGTTTTATCGCTATTGAACTAGACTATGAAGGAACCCTACTAGCATGTCACAGAGCTGTTTTATTTGGGTATCTGTCTTCACATGATTCAGTATTCAAATGCAGGAAGGGCAAATGCATCAAACCATCAATCTGGTTAACCAGCCACTCTTCCACATGAAATCCCTTGCCTACCCTGCAATTTTTTTTTATTAGCCTTAGTGATCCTTTCTTCCTCCCAGACTCCAAAAAGCTCTTCTGGAGCAGCCACACTTGGTGAACAGGCCTAGACTGGAGTAACTGCTTCCTTGACATGTTTTTATTTAGGAGCTACTTTCATCATCCAAATCACTGCTCTTAAGTAAGCAAAACTGCTTTTTTCATTCATTAAGCAAAACAATTCTTCAAGTATACTGAAAATAAAAACACTTACCATATGCTTCACAACCGGCTAACTGCTCAGAAGAAAAATCCAGCCAATT
>JAYKAV010000145.1:0-96101 GCA_035582835.1 Phoebastria nigripes
AGACCTGGCCCTGTGCAGGGCCAGACAAAGCCTCTGGCCTCTCACTAGGAAGGGCCAAATCCCAGGTCCTGGCCTGCGCTGCCCCTCCGAGAGCCCATGAACTGCCTGCTGGCCCTCTCGAGTCCCACCCGCCCTCGGCCCGTCCCTATCCCCAGGGTGGTGTCCAGTGTCCGTGGCTGGGGCTGCTCCTGCCAGCCCCCTGCCTGCCCTGCTCCCTGGCTGGGGTGGTGTGACCCCTCGCTGCCAGRCCCTGCCCTTCTGCCCCCCCGGCCCTGCCGCCCCTCGCTGCTCTCTTCTCCCTGCTGGGGGGCCCTGCTCACCTCCTSCTCTYCTCCTCAGCCTTTCTGTGTGCTCAGGCGTGTTCTCTCAGGGTGACGTGGACTCCTCTCATTGGCTCAGAGCCGCCATGGACTCCCCTGATTGGCTGAGCTCCGGCAGGCCTTGCATCCGTTGCGGAGCCTTCTGGAAGCGGCTGGAACCGGCTGTGACCGGCACAGGGCAGCCCCGGCCTMCCCTCACAGAGGCCTCCCCTGCAGCCCCCCCTGCCAAAACCTTGTTGTTAACGCCCAGCACAGGCCACCCCTCGCCCCTGCAGAACAGAGATCGAAGACCTGCCGCTGGAGCGGTCGTTCGTGACCCCCCGCCCCTGCGCGGCACCAAAAGGCAGGGGGTTGCAGCAGCTGGAGGCTCTATTCATTACCAACTCACCTCTTCTCGCTACGAAACACACGTCCAGGAACACCTCCAGCCGTTCGAATGGTCCAGTATCACAGGTTTCACGCTTCGTCCCTCCCAGGGGGCAGCTTCTTGGCAGAAACTGCAGGATCGGGGCATGGCTCCGCACACCCCTCGATGAGCCGATGCCAAAGCCTCGCTCCCTCCCACGGGGCAGCATCGACATGCGGCAGAAGCCCCCAGGTTCCCACAGCAAGGCTCTCTCCAGCCATCGGTTGCACCCCGGCGGCTCCGGGTTCCCAGCACCACCACAGGCGCCGCGAGGGCATCTCCCTGGGGCAGTGGCTGCGGGCAGTCCCGAGAGGCTCTGCTCCACCTTGCGTGGCAGAGGAGGGCGCTTTGGGAGCTGCTCTGTGGCTCACAGCACAGGAACAAAGCCATTTTCATGGGAACTGGAAGGTGTTAATTCAAAGGTGTTGATTCAAAGCCAGTAAAAGAAAAGGCTGCATTTTCACCGGCACAGGGCAGCCCCTCACCCCCTCCCACAAAGGACATCCCTGCAGCGTCCCAGCTACAAAACATTGTCAAGGAAAACCCCATGCACACAGAAATGAGGTGGACCCATGGGGACAGGGGAGAGAATAGGAAGAACAACAGCGAGGAAACTCATGCGTTGAAATAAAGGCAGAACAACCGCTCTCCAACTTTTGTCGTTAGCAAAGGACACTCAGCTTGGGGAATTCAACTTAATTTTAAACATAGAATTAGTGGTATGGGTATTGGGAAGCAAAGATGGTAAACATTTGGGCTGACGGGAACCTCATAAAGTTCAACAAGGCAAAGTGCAAATTCCTGCCCCTGGGGAGGAACAACCCCATGCACCAGTATATGCTGGGGGCCACCCAGATGGAAAGCAGCTTGGCAGAAAAGGACCGAGGGGTCCTGGTGGACACCAAGTTGAACATGAGCCAGCAATGTGCCCTTGCAACAAAGAAGGCTAATGGTATCCAGGGCTGCATTAGACAAAGTATGGCCAGCAGGTTGAGGGAGGTGATCCTTCCCCTTGATTCAGCACTGGTGAGGCCACACCTGGCTCCTGTGTCCAGTTCTGGGCGCCTCAGTACAAGAGAGACATGGACGTACTGGAGAGGGCCTAACAAAGGGCCACGAAGATGATGAAGGGACTGGGGCATCTCACGTACGAGGAGAGGCTGAGAGAGCTGGGACTGTTCAGCCTAGAGACGAGAAAGCTCAGGGGGATCTTATGAATTTATATAAATACCTGAAGGGAGGATGCACAGAAGATGGAGCCAGGCTCTTTTTGGTGGTGCCCAGTGACAGGACAAGAGGCAAGGGGCACAAACTGAAACATGGGAGGTTCCCTCTGAACATCGGGAAACACTGTTTCACGGTGAGGGTGACCAAGCACTGGCACAGGTTGCCCAGGGAGGTTGTGGAGTCTCCGTCCTTGGAGATATTCAAAAGCTGTCTGGTCATAGACCGGGGCAACTGGCTCTAGGTGGCCCTGGTTGAGCAGGGAGCTTGGACCAGGTGACCTCCAGAGGTCCCTTTCAATCTTAACCATTCTGTGATTCTGTGATACAACATCCAGATAGGGTTGAGCATCATTTATAAGACTTTTACTGGCACCTCGAGGCTGACTGCTTTGTTATTTGCCTCTTCTAATACTCTCCTTATTGTTAGTCTCATCAAGCTACTCACTAATTTAGGATCTTGGACTCACTGAATGAGGGATTGATCCCACAGTCACCTGATCTGAATTCTCCTCTGGCATTGCCTGTCTTCCCCAGCTGTGCAAGCTCTTTGTTTAGCTGGATGCTCAGAGATAGTGCAATTATTGAGGAACCCATAGGTGCCTTACTGACACATTTGTGCAGCTGTACTCAGGTTTTGCATGGACTCCAAACGGGCCTGATGGTATACAGAAAAAGGAACAGAATTGGCTTTATTCTGCATTTGCTGTATTGGTTTGATAAAACTTAATGGTTTTAAATAACTAAAAAAATGTCCCTAGCTCTAAATATGTGTTGGACATACGTTTGTTAAGCAAGCGCGTGCCATTTTTGTATAATCATTCTTCAGAGTTGTACCATATTTGATACAATTCTGTGAAGCAATTTGTAAGTCTTCATCTGATAGTGAGAAAGATAATACACATGTATAAAAACATAGCTTAAAAGCTGCTTAAGTTATGTAAAAATTCTGTTTTCTGTCTTCAAATCTACTATTCTCATTTTGCACATCCATTTGTTTCTAGTGTCCTCTTACTACTTCCATCTCTTGTCCTATTCTTCACAGATCATTCTTACTACATTTTATTTGGGGAAGAATATTCAGCCCTTAGACAAAACACTTGGACTGTTAAAAGATCAAGCATATTGTGCAAACATCTGGGAATCATGGCAACAAGGTATTGTTTTGAATAGCCAACTAGCTGGTCAAGTCCTTGTGGACTCCTCCAAGTGGATTGCTTGGAGGACATGTCCTTGAAGATTTGTGGAAAAAAATTGAGATTCGGAGGAAGTTGAGTGGTATCTGTTCGCTGAATTTTGAAAGATCTTTCCTTTTAACTTGGGCAAGCCTGACTAGCTCCTTTCTAGGTTCAGTGACAGGGCACCAGAATTACATTTCGTTAGTAAATAGAGACTATGAAGTTCCTTGCAATGAAGATGTATCTAAATGCTTTTCTCATTCACAGTAGAAAACTCCCTTTATAACTGTAACAATAATGGCTTGATAGACTGACCAGATTAAAAGAACCAAATGAGCTAATTTCAGTCTTTCTGATTTCATTGATTGAAAGGGTTTCATTCAATACACAGAATTTGGCTAAGCAAAATAATCCTGTAGTGTTGGTTAGAAATGCTAGTCAATAACAAGAGTTAGATAGTAAGTATGACCTGTTTCCTATAGGAAATAATTAGACATCTTGTCACCAGAATGACTTCAGTTAGGCAAAGCAACACAACCAAAGATATTTAACAATTCTCCATTATCTGCAGGATATACCAGGTGGTATAGAAGGGACTCCTAGCTCCTACTTTATTGTAAACAAGAGAAGATCTGCAAACTCAGCCTGACATAATGACAGCTGTTGCACAAAAGCTCTCCTGTTTGAACAGCCAGGTAAATGACCTCTCTGTAACTTGGAGAGCTTGCACTGTGCCCACAGACAAGCCACCACAACTTGCATAAATGATATTAACACCTCAAGGACACCCTCTACACATATCATCCTCTTCTTAACTTACTGCACAAAGTAATTGAGTTTGGAGGAAGATCTCCACCCTGTCCTTTTGCCTTGGGCCATCTTACTCTCCTAAAACAAGGCTGCTTTTACATTTTTTTCTTGGCAGCTGTTTTGAACCGTAAGTCCAAAAGATGGTGTAATATTAACCAACTACTCTGCCTCTTTATTCATAAAGGATAGTTGGATCGGTGATTAACTGTTCACCCTACCCCACTGATACTTGAAGCTTTGGTCTTAAAAAACTCAGGGTGGAGCCTGGCTGCACTCTAGTGAGGACTGTGAGACTTTGATCCTTGATGTTCAATCACCACAGTGCTGTCAAAGATGAATTCCTTATCAGCATCTGCCTCTGGCAAGTTCCCAAATAAAAAGAGGAAGCAGAAGAGCTGTGTGGTTCTGTGAGAAGTATCATAAAGTAGTGAGATTACCCTTTGTACACTGGATACTGTGCTTTAAATGTCTAAAAGCGCAGCGCCCAATTCTGTCTTGGAGGAACTTTAGTCATGTTATAAATTGGATTTCAGGCTTAGAAAGAGGAATTCACAAAACAGAGATTGTTCACAGTCCTGTCTCTTCCCTTGTAAAAAGTTTAAATGGTCACACTGGAGTATTCTGTTCCTTAACAGGTCTGTAAATATGCAATACAACAAATTTGAGCTGAAACAGGTTTCAGTAGAGCAGGTAGTTTATTTATGGAACCTGGTCAAATGAAACTAGTCATGTCTGACACCCTAAAGTCTAGAGATGTACATAAACATCACTAGCTAAGGGACAATATACAGTAACTCAAGAGTGTCTTTTTCTAAGAGTCAGACTTTAAGCCCCTGGCCACTCAAGAAACTGGTGGCTACTACTGAATCCAAAAGAATATTTGTTAACCAGTTTGCAGCAGAGCATAATGACAGCAGAGCCTCCCTGCTCAGCACAGCCACATGCGTCTGTTTAAAGTGCAGTGACATTGTCCAGAGCCCCACAGCTACCTTCTGTTTTCTCCATACAGTGAAAAGCAGGCCTTTGTAAAACTCAGATGTTTAAAACCCAAATGTGCAAGAACTTAAAGCACAATTAAATATAAATATGCATGCAATCTAATAGTCTAATCATCAGGCATCTTAAAAGAGCTTTAGGGCTCATCTAGCTAGTAATCAATTAAACAAATTTAATAGAATCTGAGATTTGTAAAGGTGTTCATTAACATGGCTCAGGCAGACATCTTTATTGGGCAGTACACGACTAATCCATTTTGGATCTCATCTGTGGTAATGCTGTTCTCCACCAAGGTCACCTGTGTATCTAAGATCTTTCTCTATTCAGGGAAAAAAACTGCCTTACAGTAATGATTTAAGAATTAGTACAGACAGGGCTAAAAAGGTTTTACCAGCATACAGCGAAAGTCTGTATATATGCATATAATTGATAGAAGACATTTGTTTGAAAGAATCTGTGCTCAATCTTAAATATAGTCTCAGCAGTTGGCATCACTGCTGGAGAAAAAAAGGGGATGAATGCGTGTTCCTACAACAATTATTATTTAGTTACCAGTCCCACATCTGTGGTCACTGTGAAACCAACAGCTGGGTTTTGGTGGAGTCGTCTTCCTGCCCTGCCTCCTGTCCACAATAGAGCTGAGGTGCTTGGTCATCCCTGGAGATGGCTGGCTTTGGCCAGAATGGGACATCTCTCAGATGCCCCATTCTGTGTGTCCTCAGAGCATGAAAGTTTCTAAGGGGCTTGAACATCACACTTCTTTTGAAGAAGTTGTTCAGCTATACCCTTCCTGGTGTTTACATGAGGCACATAGAAAACAAGATGCCATAAATACATAGATGGAGGTATCCACACCAGGACAAAATTTGCATGGAACTTACTGAACCTGAATCAAATGACATTTTTTTTTTTCTTGAGAAATAAGCAAATAACGATTGAGATGGGCCACAAGAGAAAGGAACGCAAAACCTCAAACCAGTCATGCTCTGCTTGCAGTGTCTTTTCCTTTGGCTTGTTTGGTTGAAGTCTTGTGCTGTTTCATGCACCCAGTGTGCATCACCTGTGGTGTGAGGTCTGACCCCATTCAGATGTAGCAAATGCTCATTTTTCAGGAAACATCACACACCATCATGATGTGCAACAAATCTGCCAGCATTTGCTGACTTTGTTGCTAGAAACTGAAGTATTTTTACAATAACCTTTGCAAAACAAAGTGTATCTGATTAGAAAGAAAGAGAAAAGAAAAAAAATAATTGAAGTTCAGGATGAAACTCCTCCACTGGAATAAGCTAAGCAGGGCCACCAAGCAGGACAGCACATGAAGATGTGAGCAGCTGGCGGTGACGAATCAGAAAAAGGCAGGAAAAGAATCTGCTGAGGGGGCAGGAGAGTAGCCTCACGCCAGCAGCCACTGCACTTGGTAGCATTTCCCATCTGTCTGTCCTGCAGTTGCTGTGTAGCACGTGGCTTTTGAAGTCCAGAGAGCTCAGACTGAAGGAGCCTGTCCTATGCAGGTTCTCATGTTCCTATTATTCTTGCACGGTTCTGCTTATGCAAGGGAGGAAGGCCAAAAGGTTGTCCAAAGTCCTTCAGGAGCAAGACTCATGGTGAAATGTAACACCAGCGCTGAATGTCTTAATTGCTGAAACCTGTGCCTTTTTATGCTTCCTTGGGAACAGACCTCTGTAGGCAAAACCTGACTAACGGAGCCACATGTGTGTCTTCCTTCTTTCCTGCTGGAAAGCCAGTCCAGGGGGAAGAACCAGCTGGACTCTGAGCATGTGCAAAATAGAGTGTATTTTTTATTATTGACACAACCAAATTTCAGCTGCATTGATCTGCAGGACAACTGTAACCATTTCAGGATTCTAGTATAGTTTAGCAACTCTTCTATATACTCCTGGCTGCTAACATCAGATGAACACTGTGTGTGCTTGTTATGTACAGGAGCACTTTGGGAGGTCCTCCTACACTGACTTAAGATTAGAAGTACAGCAAAATGGACTAAATTAACATGATTAAGAAATACTCCCTTCCTAGGGAATATACCCTGACTGTCGTGGTAACCTAGTGTTGATAAACTGAGTCAAGTACAATACCTACACAAAACCCTGCATTCATATGGACAGTTAGGAGCCAGTAATAGGTAGCAGTTGCAAAGGTCTTTATTTCCCATGGGTTTCATAGCAATAGGAAAAGAAAGCAGACCCCATTAGTGCCTGTACTGAGGGAGAGGCTACAGTCTGAGTTCAGCCCATATTAGATTAGATAACTGAATGAAGAGAGAAAGAGCTTTGTAATGAGTGCTTCAAACACAGGAAAAGACCAATTAATCCCACTGCTCACAGGATGACTTGTTTTTCCTGTCAATGCTCAGAAGACTTGTAACACAAAGAGGCAGGAATGATTTGTAAAGATCAGATAAAACCAGCAGGCAGGTTAGACTCTAGCAACAGACCTAGCTCTGCTGCAGACCTGGTGAGGGGCAGTATCAATGTGCATGGTCCCGGGTAAGTCCTGCGCTGTGTTTCGCAGAGGCAGCCCAGAGGTGACATCGTCTCTGACACCAGTGAGCCAGGTAAGCGGCTGTGTTTATGGCAGATTACGGCAGCACGCAGAGCTCCTGAAGCCTCCAGCTATTTTCCGACCACCTGCATGGTAGGGAAAGCAGGAGCTCGACAGGGGATGCGACTCCTGGGGAACCCACATGGGGAACTGAGGGGCAGCTTATCTCTCAGCTCCTCTGGCAGATGTGGTAGGTTCCATTTTAGCTAATACAGAGGAAGTTTAAAAGTTGGCTTCCGGGGCTAAAATTGTGACATCCTGCAGTTCAAGCTAGTGTGACCAGGCTAGAGATGCTCCTGGTTTTCATCAGCACAGGGAGGGCCTTGTATGAGACGCTCAGAAATCAATGGCGTAGGCTGTGAATTGCATGAATTGTAATCTGGCTTTTCATTCTTTTCACCAATTATATAAATTAACTACTTTAAAACCTGCTTCTGCCATCAGTGTATAATCCATTTGCTATGTGGGATGCCAGCTGTATTATAACTATGTAAATTCAATACGGCTTTTTTTTTGTGAATGAGAATTATGCAAGTAATGACAGATAATACATCTCCAAGATTTCAGCCCTAGTAATTCCTGAGTCCTAAAAATGGTTACAGCTAAGAACTAATAGAGATACACTCAACACTTCAAGTATCTATCACTTGCCTCAGGAGTAATGCAGCTTGTTGATTTCTTGCCAGGCTACAGGTGAATAAATTCTGTGGAAAAGGTTTTAAGCAGAGTAGCATTTAACTCCTGTTTTGCTAAGCGCTTCCTGAGAGCCAGGCAAAAAGCCTTACAGTGCTCGGTCACCATAGGAACCTGCCTGTGGGCTTCGGCTGTGCAGGGTTGCCTAGCAAAACCCGGCCAATGTCACCTGCCCGCACCCCCATTCACACCGTGGCTGAAACTATCCAAGTCATGAAGGTGTTTAGTAAAGAATAAATAGCAAAATAATGATCTCTGTGGGCTTTATTTCTTCCTGACAATTTATCCAGCTTATCTAGTCCTAGTAAAGAAACCCTTCTGGTCCTTGACCATTGGAGGATGCTGATTAGCTTTCTTGTGCTCGAGAATGCTGATAAGATCACTGATGAAAATAAAAAAAAAAAATAGTTTATGATTCTGTAGGGTGAAAACATCAGTGGCTGTGTGGGTGTTAAATTTCAGGATGACTTGTATTTGGTAGGTTTTTCTAGACCTTGTACTCTGAGTGTGCTCTGTCCCCTAAGCCATCTGCCTATGTATTTCTTCTGGTCTTTCTCACCTTTGCAGATGCAGTTCTTAAGCTTTTTCAGGCCAAGTTTGCACAGCTTGACACCCTGCTTGACCATAGCTATGAAGTACATAAGTTGAAAATTAATCAGATAAATCGTGACATAAATTAAATAAAAATTTCAACTTTTTCCATCCATGCTATGTAGGAACATATGCTACAAGTATCTAGAAGGTGGCAGGATTTAAAGAACTAAAACTGGACAAAGTAATTCTCACCAAGTACATCTATACTGGTAAATAAAATGAAGCTGGAGTGGGGGTTCAGCCACGGGCACACAATTGCAGGCATGTTCAGTTGTTAACATGCACCCCGTTATTGTTGGCTTGTACCAACTAGCACTGTCCCAACAACACCCTGGCACCATCTGGGGAGCACCACAGGCCAATGACTGTTCCCAGTGGTTAGTTTTCACTCAGCCACAGTGCATAGGGGCAGAAAGAGAATTCAGCCATATGGATGTGAGCTGTGCTGTGCCACTTTGCCTCGGGGCTAGCAAATGGTCCCTGGCCTATTTTATTTATTAATAAAGATTGAAGAGATAAGCCAAAACTGGATGCAATCTGTTAAGTGATTTTAAAATTGAAGTAATTTGTAAACGTGAAATTGGGCATTTGAAAAATATTAAGTGTATATTATTTCCATCCTATAGACACGATGAAGGAACTGGCGTGGACACACTTGTGCACGTGTTTTGGCAGAGGACAAGCACAGCAGGTATAGAAGTTAAGAACGCAGAGCTCCAGAGCCATCCTTTCCTTTTGTGGCTGGATTTGTGAAAGCTGTGTACCTGGTGGAGCAGGTTGTGGTGCACTGAAGTGTCCTGTCGCCTGCTGTGATGATGGGGCAGCAGCTGGATGGTGGCACAGCTCCCCACTGGGGTCCCCGCTGCCCGCCCTTCCTGTGGAAACCAGGGTATTTCCAGGACACGTCCACCGGGGCCCAGGAGTTCAGGGGCATTGCCTGCTTCACCAGCCTACCTGCAGCCAGAGTGACAAGGGAGCATTGAGTGAATTTTTAAAGCAAAGACAGATTTTCCTTTTTAGTGAAGGTTGTCCACTGGCTTTTGTGGTGCCTGTTGAGGGGCTTTTATGTCATATTTTAATACAGTAGCCAGGCTGGAAAAAACATGCTGGGCCTGCTTATCTGCCCTTATATCTTCTGTAATAAATGCAAGCCTCATCTTTGCAGCAGCATGGTTCGGAAGAGGATTTTCTTTCACAAAACTCAGTTAAACATCTTGCAATTAAGCCTCTTTCAATAAATGGAGTTTTTTTCCGCAGTATAAGCAACTACAAAAAGATGTGCCATCAGTCTGCAATGTGCCAGCAGATAGATAGGTGTAGCAGGTGGGAAGACTAAGAACATCAGAAAAGGAGTGACAAAAAGCCTGAGGGATGAAACGTTAGCCCAGGCAATTTTACTGAGACAGTGAAGAAAATAATTTACTCTTTTTTCATGCACTTCCATCCCTCCACAATTCCCTCTCTGCAGCACCTGCTTGAAGTGTGCCCCGGTGAGGAACGGTTTCCTGGGACCACTGCTCCCCCTTTTTCTCCTGCTGGGATCTCAGCCATGAGGCCGGAGTGGTGCCCCAGGACAGGAGGAGGGAAGCTGGTTCCCCAAGGGTGTTTCCATGGTCCATGCAGCAAGGAACAGGAAGGCTTGGGGCAGGCAACGGGCTCTATGGGTTGCTGCGTGTGAAGTAGTGGGGCCTGGGACATAGGGGTATCAATACACAGGAGTGTGTGTGAAAAAGTCCAGACTGGGGTTCCAAGCCACCATGCAGAAGAAGGGAGGGAGACTGGAGATCTGAGATCACCTTGGGAGTCACGTCTTGTACTATTTCCTGGGCCAAATCATGGATCTTTGTCTAATCCTGGTGGGGTTCAGGCCCCTGGGGTGCTTGCACTGCAGCCAGGCCAGTTTGCACAAATACAGCCCAAAGGGCTTCCAGAGTGGATGTCAATAACCATCCAGCCTTGATGGAGTTTTGTTCCCAGGAAGCTGCAAAACCTGCCTGAGAAGATGGGTGAGTACCCGGGCCCCAGGCAGCCCAAGTGCTTCCTCAGAAGGCTTTTGGAGATGATCCATGAGCGGTGTAACACATGGGATTTTGCAAAGCGCTCGTCTCCATCCTTAAGTCTGCTCCTTTTGCAGTCACTGGTGAGTTTTCACTGAGGGTATGGCAATACCCGAGAGTGAATCACACAAAAACCCTATACCTAAAACTTCACAGCCTATGAGCTATTACCTCAGGAACGCTGTGCTATCGGTGCCAGCCCAGACGTTCCCACAGCCTGAAGCAGCCTCACAGCTCCCTGGAGGGCCCCTTGCCTCGGCGCTCGAAGGCAGAGCAGAGGGCAAGTCCTACTCCTCCTTTCGTCTAATGCGCTGAGCATGGCGCGGGGTGAACACCTTTCAGAAATGACACCTGGTGTCAAACCAGTGAATAACAACCTATTATTTATTATGTATTTATTGCTAACCTACTGTTTGTCTGGGATAGTGGGATAATGAGCTGCTAACGGACTTGGTCAGTGATTTTCAGTTAGCACAGTTTTACACAATGATTTTTTTTAAGACCTCAGAGAGTAAAGGATGCTAGGTATATAATTAATGGCATTCTGTCAATGTATGGACTGCATTATTTTATATACCGTGTAGCAGAATATAAAGGATACTGGTATGTGTGGAGGCAGGATTGAGGTAGGACTTCCAAGCTCACCATCTCATTTTCAGATCAAGAAATCTCTACCTCACTGCTGCATTGTTTCTGGTTGTGTATATAGATTGACAGCAGAAATCATTTTGACCATTAAGAAACAGCATCTCTTTCTGAAATGCAGCCAAGTCCTGAAATGAAAGAGCAAACATCAGCAGTGTATAACCAGGCTCCCGCAGTTCAGGAGAGGAAGTAGTAAATATCTCATCTACCTGGAACTGCAGGAGGAACAGAGCATGCTGCATGCAAGGACCCATCTGGGCACTAGGAAGSAACCTCGAGCGAGTTGTCCCAGTGCAAAAAATAGGCATAGGTGCTCCTACGACCACAGCGCTTGGGCATAATTTTCATGTTTCATTCCTAAAACTTTCCCTTTGGCAAAACAGTGCATTTTCATGGTTTAGGAGTTCATTAGTGACAAAGACAAACTGCTACCAGCCAAATTCCCCCCCTACAGCTATCCCTGACGGTTCTGTGAAGCCAGGGTTACTTGGTTAAGTTTTGCTGAAGTCAAGCAGATATTTTTCCCAATAATCGTTCACCAAGAAGAGCTGTGCTGAGTCCAGGTGTGGAAGGAGCCACGTGATGCATGTGCCTATCGACCCTTTAGAGTCTAGTAAAAAGGCTGGGATCTCTTACAGGAGCACAGGTGACACCACACGTCTCAGACCGTACTGGAGCTCAGGCTCCGAATCCAGACCAAATCTATGATTTGATAGCTTTGATTATCTCAGGAAATCTCACACCCCAGGACTGTGTATCTGAACTACATCTTTTAAAAAGACTTTACTGCCTACCTAATGGGGTAGGAACTCAACGATGGGAGTTCGCCACTCCCAAACCCACATTCCAACTTTATAGCATATAAATGTGCCTCAGTTTAATTCTGTTTAATGTGTTATGCTTCTTTGTTGCTTCAACTTTAATAAAATATTTATTGCTTATAATAATACTGAGTCTGTAACATAAATGAGCACTACATGACTGTTTTATTTCTAACTTTAAATATGGTGAAACATTTTTAATAAGGTATATATTACATTCCCATATACTATATACACTATGCTCACCTTTAAAATGTGTTTTAATCTATGTCCCACATTTTATGATGGAAGTTGTATCATGGCCAATTATTAAAGATGCTGCAGATCTGTAGTTGCCACTAATTGGTAGAATCACTTGTGTTCGATGTCTCTTAGGACTTGGTCTTCAGAGATCATGCAGTGCGTTAGTGAAATGATCATCAAATATTGGCCTGCTCTTATTCCTTTTAACTTCAGTGGACATATGACTGACATCAATATAGTCGTGTCAATACATTTCATTAATAAAAAACATTATCGTCAAAATTCCTTCCTTATTTGTGGCTAGGAACTCAGTTTTTGTATTGCTTGCATAGCTGAAAAGCATCATAGTGTCAGAGTGACTCATGAATGGAAGTTAAATACGTTACAGAGGGCGATAATGCAACCTGAAAAGGTTGGGTAAATATAACCCCCAGAAGGGAAATTTACTATATTTTTTCCATGAAAGATCAGCTGAACTTTGTGTTTATCAGTCAGGAACGTAACAAGTTCTGGCTAGTTCCTATGATTTAGAAACTTTTCACCCTGCAATTTTGATGCTTTATTTCCAAGCTCCCTGGGAGAATTTCATTTAAAGTTTGACTTAATCTGGATTCTATTATAATTTCTTCGGCTAGAACAAAAACTTTTATTTCGATGTGGTATGTTTTTAGTTTTTTTTCACAAAGAAATCACATGATGAAAGTATAACTCCCAAGTGTTACTTCTCAAAGCTGCACAGTGCTTCACATCTGTCCTGACTTGTATAACCTGCTCTATGCATTGAACAACCATCTTTAATGAGGGAGCTCTTAAAATGTGCTGTGTTCCCGTAGTGAGATGTGTGGTCAAGAAAAGGAAAGATTTTCAATTGTCATTAAGAGAATTCTGGCTTCCTCTGACTTATTATTGTCTGTCTTTATCTTTTAAATTTCATATTATTTCCCTTTGGCTGCTTTTAGGAAAGCAAATCACATACCCATCCCCCTCTTTTTATTTCTATATGTCTCTATGACTACCTGCTTACAAACATCCTCTGTAGGGGGGAACAAAAGAAACAAGTAGATTCCTGCACCATGGTCACTTTTGGTTTGTGCTTTGTCCCAACCAGAATATATCCGCACACATTTATTTTCCTGCATGTGCTGAGGTACTATGTGTGTTTATTCAGGTAGTGGTATGTTGTCCACAGAAACGCCCTTCCCAGGAGAAGGTTTTCACTCTTCAGAGTAAAAGGACACCTGGATTATCTATGTGCATCTGTGAAAGCTGTTGCATTTATTCTCCCTTTCTGTTGCAGTCAGCCTTGTGTAGTATCTCTTGAATCCTCTGTGGATGGAGAGGTGAAGAACCTTAACTTGGCAGCATGGAAGAGGCTGGGAAATTGGTGCTATTTACAACTTGCCAGACATTATGCCCAAGAAAACGTAAAAAGCAAAAAAAACCCTTAATGGGCAAATAATTACACTTGTCCCTCCTGTACAGTTAACTGCAAATAATAAAATGGCCTATAAATGAGTAGTCACACCCAGGGAAGGTAAAATGCTACTGTTTGTCTTTCCTCATGTATTACATTGAATACAGGTGTAACAGCCACAATTCACATTCCAAAAGGCTTGTTTCCCCTTTTGGGGGAAATAAACCAATTAAAGGTATTCAAGGGTCTTTGTGGTATAACAGAGCATACTGTGGATTGTGGCATGAATGCTGTCTTCTGTGGTGCATCAGATGTCAGTTTTGCAATTAGATTTTCAGGGAATTCTAGAAAAAAATAATTTGGAAGCAAGTTCTGGACATATCTAGCCCAACCCCTGCTCAGGGCAGGGCTAGCTTCAGAGTTAGATGACATTGCTCAGAGGGTTTGTCCAGACAAGTTCTGAAAAATCTCTAAGGATGGAGACTCCACAACACCTTCACATTACCCAGGTTGTAAGTTCTGGAGGGGAAAAAAAAAAAATCCTGAGATGATCCCAGAGAAATATTTGAAAAATATGTAATTAATTAACTCTCATGTGTACTAAGTGTGGATTTCTGGTATAGTGTGGGGGTTTTACTTTAAATTATTGTTACTGTGCCTTTACAGAAATGTGTTGTATTGCACTCTGTTGGTGCTGCGTAAAGGTAAATGCATGAAAAACATGAAGAAATGTGATGAGTGGTTGAGCTAAGCTGGGAGATCAGGAGGCACCTGAGAACTTCACCCCCACCCAGCAGATGGGTGATGTTTTGCAGGAGAGAGGTCTGTTTCTTCTTCCTTTCCTCTCTGCTGAGCAAGGTTAGATTTAGATCTTATCTGAATGCAGACTCTGTATTGCTTTAATGACAGGCACCATCCCTGGGCTGTGAACACAGTTATAAAAATAGTTTCTTGATATGTACATTAAAAATCAGAAGGAAAGGGAATAAACTCTGCTGCTATACAGTATTTTAATACTGGGGATAATATAGGTATGTTGATGAAAAATAATACATATGTAAGCGGCATTATGACAGCAATATGAAAAGAAATGCTGGATGAGAATACAGGTATATAATTATTCATTGTACTGAAGCAAGTAGAGTTCTACACTTAATTATTTCATGGGCAATAGAACAGTTTCAGCCAGAAAGGTTGAGGGAGGGTCATTCCGACCATATAGGCTAATGGTGCATTTACCTGAGGGGAAGAGAATAGAGGTTCAGCTGAACAAAGACATTTTCCTGTGAAAGAAGTTTCCCTGTTCCTTGAAGAGGGACAATTCCCTCATCACTGCACAAGAGGCAGGCACAGCACTGTTTGGAGAGCTTGGGAAAAGCCGTAAACAGCTGCCAGCATTCCCACGAAGAGTGCATCTCCAATCCATATATACATACATATAAGTATATATTTACATATATATTTATATGTATGTATATGCTCTCCAACTAGACTTCACAGCCTCTCTTTCACAGGAGTCCATCAAGGGTTACTTTGGAAATAATCTTGATATCTTCCATGATAACAAAAAATTCCATTTGTTCCCAGATCCCAATCCACTGCAAACACTTTTCACAATCTCCAAGTATTCAAAACCCTTTCAGTACTTAAGTACATACCAGCCACTGTAAGTTATCCTTAAATATCACATGCAAATGTTTACATTTGTGGAAACTAAGTTTCTGCTTCTTCTTTCTTCCTATCTTGGTCTCACAGCCATCAAATTCTTGTGCAGTTATTGATAGTGCTCATTAACATCAACAGTTTTATTGTGAGCCCATGGCTAGAAAACCCACGATAAATACTACGCTGATCCCTACCTGCTTTCTGTACTTCAACATGGGCAAGAAGTCTCAAGTTAAGCTCAGCCCACCTGCCCAAGCTGGGCAGGACATCTGTGGTTATTCACAGCGTGGGGTGCAGCTTCAGTGGGCAGCTTTTTTAATAATGTAATCCAAAAGTGAAAGGGTAATGTTTACCAAACCTGTTTCAAAATGGCTGATTAATTAAATAAATGGGTGTTTATTGAGGCTGTTGCTAGGTACTTACTGTTACTGAGATAATTGTGTGACTCAGCTAAGCCAGACAAAGAGCTCTACTGTTGCTCTAAAGTACCGACTGGCAAAGGTTGGATCATGACACCAGGGTAAGAGGAGAAACTTCACTCTTTCTTCTCAGCTTTTTCACAAGGCTAACCACTTAGTTCATTTATCGTCACATCATCCACTTTTACAGCCAGCTTCAAATGCCTTCCTCCCATAAAACCAAGAAACAAACACTGACCCTTCTGCAGAACACCTTCATCCGCAGCACAGTGGTGACGGGTTTTCATTACTGACACCGAGGTTTGGTGACAGACTTTTCTTTTGTGTCTTTTCTATATTATTATATTATTATATTCATGCCTTTTTCTGTTAAGCATCTGCATAAACCATAAGGTCCTAGCCTTTCAAAGCTCTTGTTTAGTAAATAATTGGGGCAAGTTTTGTGGGGAGAGGTAATCTTTTATAAGACCAAGTGATAAACACGGAAACAGCTGACAAGCTTTCAGGCACACAAGCTCTTCTTCAAGTCAAACTTGTTGCTTGAAAGCCTCTCTTCTTTTCCAACTAGATGTGTGTTTTTTCCAATAAAAGCTATTGCCTCTCCCTGAAATTCTCGCTGCACATATTCTTAACTCTCACAGTTACAAAGACAAGGCTACTAATAAACAACAAACAGTACTTGATTAGGCAGGTATTAATGGAGATTTTATGATAGAAATTACATCATACAACTCATGCCTCATATTTTTCATCTAAAAAATTGGGACCATTTTAAAAAGACAGCTACTAATGAGTGTAATTACAGAAAACTCTCCTCACTTCTCAGAGGAAAGCATGAAGTACATGAAGTCTGATGTATAGAAAGAGATTTATATCTGCAGATTGGGGGGAACGCTAAGAACGTATACCTGCCCTCCGGTTAAACTCCCTCTTGCTTATATATTGGTTTTATTATTTTAATGTAATAGGCTTTTTTTCATTCCAAAGTAGCATGTCTATGTTCTGCTGATGGTAGTTTGCATAGCTGAGTGATAAAGGATATTTGAAATCATAGGGGCATATTTACTTCAAATATTTCCAGTCCATCAGTCTCAAGTTGTACCAGTCCAAATTTGGAGTAACCCTATCAGCAGTAGTGTTACAATCAGATTTACACTGATATATCTGAGAACAGAGTTTAACCCTGGCTAGTCATATTCTGTAGCAGGTGGGTTTTTTTTTTTTTTTATTATTCAACAAAATAAATGATATATTGCAATGAAGCAGTATTTCACTTGCTCAAGATTGTATTTTGATCAGAAAATCTTCTGGTGTATGTCAGAGCGCTCACTGCTTTTCAGCAACAAACACCTTCACTACCTGGAAATGCTCAACATTTATTCAAAACACTCCACCAACACTTTCTTTACTGTAACATCCAGTCATAACTGATAAAATAAAGTCTACCCTTTTAACAAATTCTGGAGGCTTATAGATCAAGGTCTGAACTAGGCTTTGAACCAGGAAGCAGGCTTTGTTTGAACTGCCTAACCCTTGCATTTGATTTCTTGAATTAATGTTTTACCAGTAACTAGAAGTGTTTTCACTGAAGGAAGAGAACAATCCTGCTGCTGATTTAACACCTGTTACACTCCCAAATATGTTATTGAAAAAAAATGTAACGCCTAAGGTGTCTTTTTGCTTTTACTGGTCATGAGCATAAATCACATTAAGCATGTATTGTAGTCTGGAGCCAGCCTCCCAGATATGATGCTTTATCAATGGGTCTGTGGATATCCAGAGTGAGAAAACTGGGAGAAATATCACCAGAATGAGCCACTGCACAGAGGCAGGTTTATGAGTGATTTGTGAGTGTTAAAAGAAAGTAAGTGAAGGATGGAGCAGAAATCCCCTCCCAAATTCTGCACATGGCTCAGGGAGGAATAAATGATAGCATGACCCCAACCTCTCTGTCAACCCCCTCCAACCCCTAGGATATAACCTCTAATTGTTATACTGGTACAATCAAGAGCCAGTATTTTTTCTCATATCATCACTTTGTGAGGTTGGGGTGGTACTGCTCCGCTCCTTGGGAAAGGGGAGGATTGTTTCTGCTGAGATTGTTGATGGCAGTAAGGCATGAAGCACGGTGGGAAAACTAGAAGTGGGTCAAGATCCAAGGTTTGATATTTATCTGATTTTTTCCAGAGGGCAGAAGGACTTTTCAAGCCATTAGCTGTCTCAAATGATGCAAGAGATTCTTTTGCAAGCATATGTAAAGTGACCACCATTGGAAGATGATAATGGTGTTAATTCAAAAAGATATTTTTAATACTAGAAAAGGTTAAGAGGCAGCAGCTCTTCATCGGGATGTCCCTTAACATGTCTCAGAATTGGGCCAGTTCAGCTCCCTGCTGAGAGGGCTGCAAGAGCCTTTTCAGGGTCCCTCATTCCACGTCCCTGCTGTGGGGAGTAGCAACCATGAACACCTTTCTCTCCTGCAGCTTTGGGCAGGAGAGAAAACGGTCAACCTTTTTGATATCAAGTTGTTTTACAGGCCAGATGCTAAATATACGTAACCCTCCTCCACCAGTGTCTGCTAACAACCTTTTTTGACAGTGTAATTTGCTAGCAAGTTCAGTAGCAACACCTTCCCCCCAAAACACTTCCCCTCAGGTAGAAATTGGATTTTTAACTACATTATTCTGTTTTTTTTTTTTAAACCCTGATTTTGATTACATTGTATTTTCACTGAAAACAGTGGGAAACATATTTGGTGGAGGGGGTCTAAAAACTGAAAGTACTTAGTCTTTCAGCTGCTTGAGGCTTAGAAAACAATGGCATACTTCAATTTATAGCTGATTCTTGTTCTAAATTCCCAAGGTAAGCTTTTTTTTTCTTCTTCTTCTTCTTCTTCTTCTTCTTCTTCTTTTTTTATGTTTGCAAGCAAACAGAATGAAAGAAACTTTTTTTTTTTTTTTAATGAAAAGTTTCAGTTCTCCCAGCTAAACACTTGCATTTACCTCCTGTACAGCCCAGCCAGACCTTGCTTACAGACTGGAAATCCTCAAGGGATTAATTCTACCAGAAGAGACCGATTCCTTTCATTCCTTTCCCATTACCAGTTCCTTGGACAGTGCTAAACAGAGCAGGAATGTGGCTGCACACCCTTGGTCCTCCTGATCTACCATTTTCCCAAGGGCGAAGCAGCTTGTTTGCAAGTGGTAGAAACGCTACCACCTTCAATATG
Source organism: Phoebastria nigripes (assembly GCA_035582835.1). Lineage (NCBI taxonomy): Eukaryota > Metazoa > Chordata > Aves > Procellariiformes > Diomedeidae > Phoebastria > Phoebastria nigripes. The sequence continues at coordinate 19,279 of JAYKAV010000145.1, forward strand.
AGCAAGCACGACTGGCTGAACTGGTGAAATTGTTTTGGATTCAGGCTGTCTTATAGCAGCCTTGTTATGCCACACCTAGATCATCTACAATATGAACTGTCTTGATGAAGGACAAATTGTTTATTTTTGTTTTAACCCTGTAATCCGTTAATGTATTTGCACAATTTCAAAAAGTGGGTGGGAAGGAGGGGGCGTATGAAGGGAAATCTGTATCAAAACTTTACCGTTGCTGAATGAGTTGTCTATTGAATGTATTTACCAGAAACAACAGGAGTCATAGGAAAATGAAACCTAAAGTATCTGGCATTTGGTGCTACCTGATCCATAACCTGAAGTTGGAAAGGCGATTTCCTAGTTTTCTCTCAAGGTAGTGTATGCATTCACRTTGTTTGGATTATATTCAGACCATTAAGCATCCCATCTGGGAGCACAGACCGGCTCTCCACTGACCCCAACTTGTTTAGACACCTCTGTGCTGCAAGGAGCACCTACGCATGCAATACATTTACGGGGGTGGAGTCACTGCCTGGGAATGGCCTCGAGAAGGTCCAGGGTTGTGTGTTCAGCGTCTGCTCTGGTGACACTCCTGTAGCACCGAACCAGACTTGTGAGTAGAGACCTCCTGACCCTGGATAAAGAGCCTGTCCAGATCTTCCCCCAGACAGAGCAAATAGGTCAAGCACGTGATCCTGATGGCGTTAGAGGGTTTCCTTACCTGCAACAGTACTTTTGCATGTATTCCTCACTTACCGCAGCGCAAAGGGATGCACTGAGCTAATGTATTTTGCAATATGCACCTCCTTCATTGGGGCAGTAACTTTGTTTACAGCTCTAAGCTGCTCTGTCTGGCCGTATCCTCATATGTCTCTCCGCAGTTGCATCAGTTCATCTTTTTAACCCTCACCTATGATTAACAGTCTGAGCTGCTGTGCATAGTATACAGCACAGTGAACTGTGGGGTAAAGTTTGCAATATGTCCTCATTTCAACTTTAAAATACTAACCTCTTAAATAAAACCAGCTGCACAGAGCAATTAGCAAGCGTGAAAAAAAAATGCTAAACAATTCGATTCAGGAAGCCTCTGAAGAGTGTCTGTGCTCATCTCCCTGGGAACTACAGCCGTTACAAGTTCAGCAAATAAATGACCTCTTTTTTTTCCACATCCAGGCACAAAAGAAATTTTCTTTCACATAGGAAGATTCAAAAATAAATTTTAGAGACTCATGTATGCACGCACAGAAACACACATGTGTACACACGTCCTAATTAAGCTGCTACAGCTGTAGCTATAGGAAGCCACATTTAGAAAATGGAGAATCTGTTTTGCTTAAGAGTTACACTTTGGCAAAGTGTTAAATAGCGTATATGTTGCATGCTGGAGCAATGTAATGTCAAGGCGCTGTTCCTGTAGCAGAATTAGTGCCACTTCTATTTATGATGGCAGTGCTTGCAGCTTGCATTAAAGAGACTGGGGTTTTTTTGGGTAAATTGCAGAAGTAATGAAAAAAGAGTCCTCCCTGGGAATTTCACTAGATTTCTTCTTCCCATCCAGAGGCAAACACCATCCCCTGATGCTTCTACTTAGCAATGAAGGAGCATGCTGAGACATCCTTAGCACCTTTCAATTGACTACAGGGATTTTCTAGATCCAGCTAGGGCTTGACACCGCTGCCGGGAGCACTGCTGCTTCTGCACCTCCTTTGCTGTCAGTGTGGAGGTGTCACCTCCATCCCCACCACCGCAGCCCGGCCAAGGACCCCGGGGCCAAGGCTGTCCCCTGCTTCTCCACCACACCTCACTGTGTGTCCCATGATGGAGGACTTTGGGGGTGGATATGTGGGCAGACTGGTGGTCTTGCTTCACCCCCACTGCTGCCCCCCTCCCTCCCTCCTCACTTTTCCGTTTTCTTAAATTAAAAATAAGAATGGTGGTCTTAAGCAGACACCTAGGGAAGAGCAAAAACTGGGTGAGTGTATACAACGCTTCTGCAAGTACTTTCCCAGCCTCCAACTACTCCAAAATCAGGGATCTTCTGAGCCTGTTCAGCAAAGCTCTTTTTCAAGCCTCTCCATGAAGCCCTGCAACCTCACTGAATCCACGGCACCTTTTGGCAAGGGGTGCCACACATCTGCTATTCACTGAGTCCAAAAATTGCCTCTTTTTACCTGTTTTGAACCTGGCTCCTGTGTACTAGGTGCGCTGCTTGTGCTCAAAGACACAGCCAGAAATCCATCCCTGCCTGCCCCATAACCTGTGCATGGCTTTGCAAACCTCCAGTATGTCCCCTTCCAAAATGAAGAGTTAGGAGCCCTTTAGAGTCCCTGTCTCACTGGGCAGCCTGGGGACCGCACTGTCCCCTGGAGAGCTCATGGCACAGGGGTGTGAGAGCTGCCTGGCCCGTTTCTGGCAAAGCTGGCCACGCCAGCTTATGACACCAGCCCATCACCGAGCCCACACATTTGGGGAGCTCAGGGGACTATGTGTGCCAGCAGCCCAGCAGAAGCCATGATGTCCAGCAGTGGGAGCAGTGTGAACTGTTGGGGACAGTACCAGCCTCCCCCAGCAAAGCTGCTTGCAACAGGAGCGTGTGTCTGTGATTTCATTGCCAAATCAGAAAGGGCTGAAATGCAGCAGCGTAGCACATCAAACTAACTAAAAATGATGAAATCCTCCTGGCAGGGGCTGTTTCCCCATCCAGACAGGCCAGGCTCAACCGCCTAGAGGTTCCTCACACAAGTATGCGGACACCCGGGAAACCAAATGACATGTCCATCTTGGTGGCGATTGGCACTTACCAACGTGCATACAATGAGCCTGAAGGTTGAAAACAAGCTGAAATTTGTTGGGGAATGTCCAGTCCACTGCCTGGCCCCAGTGGGGGCACCAGGGCTTTACCTCTGCCCCAGCAGCAGCAACCACAGAAGGCTCTCAGCTGCTGCTCCCACAGCTCTGAGTCCTCTGAGCTCTCCAAAGCTGCCATTTACTCTCCTAAACTAATCCACCATCTCAGTTTACTCTTGGTGGCTTATGGTGAACCTGCATCACCTCAGCCCTGGCAGCCTCAGCTCTGAGCACAACCGCAGGTCAGTCTGCAACGTCCTCGCTCTGCAGAGAGGGATGAGCCACGTTCCGGCAGAGGCCACGTTGCAGCAGACCCTACCAAGAAGAGCCCTTCTGTCTCTACCTCTTCACATGTTTTATTTCTCTCCTGTGCTCCTTTGCCCCATAGCTGCAGGCTACAATTACTAATAGTAACTAATAAAGAGGCAGAACAGCACCAGATGAACCCAGAGAGGTCAACCTAAAAGCAATGGTTTAAGAGCAGCCAAAAAGCAATCATCCAAAAGCAGTCTGAAAGCAATTATTCTCCAGCTAACATTACCCCTCAGCATAAGTAACTCCTCCTGACCTCTCCAAGCCTTTGATTTGCTCCATTTGAGAAGCTCTGCTGTTGCCATCCATCCAGCAGGTCTCACCTTTCTCTGAGCAGCCGTCCGGGCTGGCACTGCACCTCTACCAGCGCCAGCTCACCTGGAGCGGGTGACCTGAATGGTGCCTGCTCTTCCATGAGCTCCTGGCAGCTTCATGTGATGGCATCTAGCGGGCTCCTCACAGTGCTCTGCAGCCTCCCTCCAATACTCTTTGGATCATTTTTGCCTTTTCCATGGGCCTCATAAATGTACACATCATAGCTTGAAGCTTTAAAAACTCCCTTTTGGTATCCACAAAGAAGAGCTTTCCCGATTTTTTCCAAGAACGCTGTAGAAGTGGAAGGGGCCCCTCAGCAGGCAGTTGAACAAGGTGCATTTAAGCCGAAAAAAACACTTTGCATGGGACCTTATGGATGTTAAGCCTTTACATCATTTCAAAAAAGTAGCTGACCAATTAATACAAGAAAAAAGTCCACAGTGGGTATTAAATGCAAAGTGACTACCTCTGGCACAGGAGGCCCTGTGCCATGAGCGGGAGAGGCTGGGGGACCACTGTGGGGCACGCTGGCTGCATGTTTGCCCTGGTCCCATCGCCTGCCTGGACCAGATGGGGACAGTGACAGCAACGGGAGACTGCACTGGATGGATGTCTGATCTGATCTGGTTGTGTGCAGCCATCCTTATGCTCTCTTGTAGTGTGCCAGTATGACCGCGGGGGCAAAAACTTTAGCTGATTTTAACATGATAATGAATACATTTGTAAGGGAAATTACATAACGTGGTGGCTACAACGCAACGTCCTGAATTTGCTCATCTTTTAGACTCCTTCCAGCCCTTTTCTTCTCACTTCAGCCAGAGCCCTTACCTTTTTCCAAGTGTCAGATTTGAAGGCGTGATCCATGTCATATCAAATAAAAGCTCAAATCCCTTGTTTTTCCAGGAGCAGAGCCAAAAGTGAAACTCCTATGTTTTGTCTGGATTCAACCACAGTCTCTCACTGAGATTAGAGATACCTAAAATTTGGCCGACGCTTGTCCACGCAGTTTACAAATCTCAGGAGCCTTGAGGCAAGTGGGGAGGCAATGTCTGATTTTTGACAAAAGCCTATGCTGGGGAAAAACCTTCTGGTTTTAGTTTAAGTCCACGCAGTTATCCCTATTCTGGATGAATCATAATGAATCCTTTATCTTAATTGTACTAAGGATTTCATCACAGAGCTCTCTGCAGAGATTATGACATAAGAGGAGGAAAAGAAAGTGGTTGCAAAATATGGGAAATGCAAAAGAGACTTTTGCATACACTTATGCTCTGTAACAATGGACCATCATTGTCCAGGTCCCCAGTAAATATTCAGTGCAGTATTTGTCTGCATTTTATAAAACCAAGAAGGTTAGAGAATTAATGAAAACACAATAGCTGGGCGTTGCGAAGCATTTGTGCTAATTAGATGAGCATCCTCTACCCAAACACAAGGATGAAATGTCATGTAAGGGAAGTAGCAATGAAAATTTTCCAAATGAATGCCTAAATATAGGTTTTTGGTCTATAGTAAGAACCTAAGTCTGTGGTTTGATCTTCAGAAAAGATGTCAATAAGCAGTGCTGTTGCCCAGCATTTTTGAAAATCAAACCACTGTTTAAATACCTCACTGTGGAATTAAGAGCCTATTTAAGGTCTTGTTATTGACGCCTCACCTGGTAAATATTTGAGGAATTTGCTATAAAAATATTTTTTTAACATCTTTTCTCAGTTGAGTGTAAGTCAACAAGTCCTGTGGATTTTTAAAGGCAGATGTGTGTTACTCCCTGCTGCGCAGTATATAGGAACTTCAGGTACTTTATAGAAATATTCGGAAACTATAGAGACTTGCATATAAGTTGTTGCTATTTTTTCCTAAAACATGTTAGTTAGGTGTTAATGTTCTGATCTTGCAAATATTTATGCCAATAAATAACTTGAGTCAAAGGGGAAACATTGCTTACATGTGTAACATTAGTTACAGTCACAAAAATGTGCAGGACTGGGGTTTCATCTTGTAAACGTTCACTTGCTGAAATTAACATCATAAGAGGTCACGATCCTATTAACAGTGTACATTTTGGCAATATCATTCGGGATATTTTATCTCATAGGGCGCCATCAGTAATTTAATGGCTTATTATTGAAGCAGCTCTATCACAACCAGGTGGCAGGACTATTTGTACCCTCTACATGAAGGAATACAGGATAACCCGTCTGACTCAGTCTCCCTCGTGTTTCACTGCAGTTGCCCAGAACCGATCTGGGATCTCAACAACAAAAGTCTGTTCACTAGGAAATGTCAAAACACAAAATCCAGTATTTTTCAGAAATATATTGGTTTTTATCAAACCCACTTTGACAGCTGCTTTTAACAGTCAAAAAGAATTCTGATTAAATTTAGAGAGGCCCATTGCAGACTAGCAGAGCAGACAAGTATTTGCCAGCTTTCAGGAGCCCTATTTCCATCAACTGGTTTGGCTCGGGCAGAGTAGAGACTTAAACCTTATTCTCACATATACAGGGAGAACAGCCTGACTGTTCGGTTTACCTTACTCTTCACTTTCCACATTTTCTGGCTAGTCCCAGGGATCATGTGTACTCCTGACACATTAGYACATGTTGGGAATTAAAGCAAAAGCATCCAGTACTGCAAGCTCTTTAGAAGGGCAGCAGCACCGCACCGTGAGTACATCCGTGCACTGGTATTGCATCTAACCTCTTAGCAGTAACATATCTAAAGAACAAAATTATGCAAAATGCAAGCAATCAATAAACATGTTTTCATGCTAGGAACTCCTCATGAAATGGTGACCTTTTTTTTTTTAAAGGGAACTTATCCAGCTGCCTACCAGATTATTACAGCATCAGAGTTGCATCATTCCTAAGTACGCTACAAGAGAGCACCAATGTAAAGGCGTTAGAACAATGAAAAATGACCGTGAACATTATTATGTGGGATGCAACTCTTGCTGTATTAAGCAATCTGTTTCCCACTCCTTTAGGGCAACCTGAGCATGCTCTCAGCAATCTTGCTTCATTACCTGGCAAGACAAAGATTACAAGGCTTTTAGAAAACAGCCTGAGATGGGAGAACCCTTTTTAAACTATTTCGGGACTATTTCAGTCCCCAGTGAAAATTTGTTTTAGGTAAAGACAATGTAAAAACAGATGAGCAGGAAATTCCTGACAAGGACTTAGAAACAAACAAGTGCTGCACAGAGCATCCTAACTTCAAACACCTTAATGCAATATTTGTTTTTTATCATCCATGAGATGGAAAATATGAGGAAAATGTAATATAAATGTCCACGAATAACAGCGGTTAGTTGTTTGGATTTAAAATCAAAGGAAGTTTCCATGCTGTTGAAGGTTTCCATACCAATGGGCCTGGGGGAACTGAGGGTGCGGTAGGTTTCCATCTGCTGAGAACAGGAATACGTTGCACTTGTCCTCCTAATATACTCCTGCAGCTCCGTGCACTGGGACGGCACTGCAAGGAGCCGTGTTAATGGGGCAGCATGGCTTCGTACGCCGCAGCAGACGCTCCTCGGGGCAAGCCAGCCTGGTTTGAATCATTCATCTTGTTGAGATCCTTACCTACTGCCAAAGTTTCGCTCCAGCTATGCCTTGCAGCAGACTTATGCATATCCTCACAGGTGTCAGCAGGCGCTGGCACGGTGCTACCCCGGGCTGCAAGCGCCGGTACCCCGCTGAGCACTCAGAGAGGTAGTAAGTCTAGAGACAAAGTAGTTAGAGATCCACCTTGGAAAAATCTCTCTTATTTCCACGGTGATAAAAATAAAATGTCTCTCCCTGGTCACTTTGGGCAAGCAGTTTCTCCCCCTTTGCAGGGACTCTCAAGCCTGGTTTGGGATGGAAAGGAAATAAATTTTTATCGTGGGGAAATGGAACACAGAAAATCTCCTACGCACCTGTCTGCTGCTTTTGGTGCCTAAATACCTTTGAAAGTCCTGCCTTGAGTGCCAGAGCTATGATGGATCACACAGTATTTCCTTTTTATTATTGCACTGCATCCTTTGGGCCTCACATTAACATAATTAGGGCCATATGGCGCCAGAATCTCTGTTGGTTCAAACTGATGCAGCTCCTTTGAAGTCAAAGAGCCTGTGCCAGTTTATACCTGCTGAAGATTTGGTTTATGATCTGGGAAATAAGAGGGAGAGGGGGGGGGGAAAGGGACCCGGCCACTTTTTGTAGTTAATTAAGAATTACATAGATATATTTGTGCTCTGCTTCTGCTGTCCACCAGGAGCTGTGCCTAAAGTGCCTTCACGGTTGTAATATCCTTTGCATGATTACCTCTCACTGTCAGCTGCTATGCCTCCCCTTGTGACTCAGAGTATTTCGGTGGCTGTAGGTAAAAAGGTGCACTCTGCAGTGAGTCAGAGCCAGCCAGCCACCTCTGGGTAGCAATCAAAAACATCCCATTCCCATTCACTGGGTCATAAGGAGACAAAGAATTGCCTGAGTGACTGTAATCTCTGTGCAAAGAAATTAAACTCTCAATTTTTTCTTTCCTTGAATTCATTGTGAAAATACTTGATAGTTATAACTAAATAAAATTTTGTAAAAATATCTGCTGGGTAACACCAAAAAGATATCAAAACTTAGTCTGCTTAGAAAGTAAATAATGTAAGTCCAAAGCATAAGGCCCTGGAATGAGAGCCGGGGAGCAAGGAAATACTGTGACTGGATGACACTCCAAACTCCAGGACCAAAACTTTACACTCCTGAATCTTTATTCAAGGCACCCAGATAAAAGAAACTTAACTGTCAGAAATGTTGTAATGAACAAATACAACTACAGTCACTGAAAGCTCTGAGCTGTCAGTACCTGGAAAACCCCGATAACTGGCACACTGGAAAGTAGGGTCGTGTCTTTTGGGCAACTTAAACGTGGGTTTGTGCACCCACATTCTGCCCAGTTCCTGTAATGATCCTAAAATGATGTTTCAATCCCAAACACTTCCCAACTTTGAGGTAGTTCATATTCACATCTAACCAAGGATTAGGGCATTTCCAGGTAAAGAGCGAGCAGTATATTCTACAGGAAGGACTGCCAGCCTACTTCTCCCATTGCAACAGCAGGGCTATCCGGGACAGTAGCAGGAAAACATCTCATCAGACAGGGATTGCTGGATGTTGCTGTTACCAGCTTCCACGTGCATGCTGCAACCCCTGGCTGGGGAGATCTGAATTCAGCTGCCCACATGAAATGCATCCCTGGGAGTCCCACAACAGCCTGAGTTAGCACCAAAATGGCCCCAATAAAGAGTTTCTTGTTTTGTGGTGCTGTAGCTCACATGGAGGGTAGGATAATCTGAGTGCTCAGCTGTGGACAGCAAATACCTGAGTTAAGTCTGGAGCCCAAACATGCCTTGGCCACTTTGCAAATGCCACCCTGTATCTGTTAGCTGAGCCACTCCGTGGTCACTGCCTTTTAAATAACCCCTTTTAACAAGCAAGGAAGGCAAACTTTCAGTCTCAGAGACTCCTCAAGAGGTGTAGCAAAGGGGGTCTGAGACTGCATTGTCTGTTTTTTCCAGCTCTATCAGTTTGTCTAAGAACATGTATTACCTCTCCATGCAACACATGCTCTTCCTGTATCCTTGGGTGATAACAGCCACAGCAGAGTGGCTCCTGCAGCATTGTCACCTTTCTGTGTTCTCAAGCACTATGACTTGATTGTGAGCACTTATATCACAGGCAATCAGATATAAAGGCAACTTCTGAGAAAAGGGAGAATATCAGCTCTTCCCGTGTGCCAGCAGGGAGAGAGCACCAGCACGACAAGGGACAGAGGTGCCGGCCGGCCAGCTCCTGGCACCGCAGAGCTGGCGGGCAGAGCCCTGGCCAGCCAGGCACGCGCGTGCCGGATGCTGCTGGAGCCAGGGATGCTGTACGGAGGTTTGTGTTCGCTCTAGGTGTAACTGATTTTCTAGACCACATCTGTTCTTAATGTTCTGCTACTACGCATAGTTAAATATTTCACAGAGCTTTTATCAGCCAGCTCTCAGCTGGGACTGGGAGCTGGTTATTCRGAGGAATTTCCTGCCTTTAAATTAGACTATCACAGGGCAGAAGGGGCTCATCTCCAACTGCAGCTTCAGCACATGAGGACTCCTTCCATATCTCACTGTATGGCAAATTGATTTTATATGGCCATTGCCCCTTTTTAGCAAAGATGTAAATCAGCGGTCTTTTCTAGGAAGATGTTCAGGTAGCAAACACAGCATTAAGCTTTGATCAGAGTAAAGAAGGTGGATTTAGACAATGAGACCAAAATTTGGTCTATTACCTGTGTGAGAAAGTTAATTCCCAAAAAGAAATTTTAAAAATCTCCATCGTCTCATATCTCATCAATGCAAATCAGTCTAATCTGAATAGAGAAAAATAATACCATTGGGATGAACAGATTGCAAAAGGGACTTGGCTAGTTGGGAGGACTTCTAATTAGGGAAGAACTGTAGGTCATCCAGGACAGCTTTTTGGAGTCACTCATATGATGTGGGGTCATTCAGTCCCTCATTCATGGGAAGAGGGGAAACTCTGGCTCAGGCAGGTCAGTGGGGTGAGGGACGGTACCTTCCTCCATCCTCTTCCTCCTTTCTGTGATGCAGAAAAAGTGGAGAATCGTGCCCCAGGGAGTCTGGTGCACCTTGCTGAGATAAGTAGCAACACACGGAGTAATTACCAAACTGTAGTGACTGTTTTACCAGAAAAATCAGCAATTGATTCTTTGTCACTGTTGAATTCTTAGCACTTTTTGACTATCCCAGCTTGGAAAATCCTAGCTTCTGTTCAATGTTTTGGTGTTGATGCTACTGTTTTAATGTGGTTACATAACTCACAGCAATTCAAAGCATTTCATTAAACTTGTTTTGCAGGTTATATATTGCTTTACACTTCTCAAGTGCCCTCCATCAAGTCATCTTTGTACTTTTTGCAAGCATTCATTACATCCCGTGCCACCCTGGCAAGGTCAGGCAGCAGTGTCGCAACCGAATCACAGAGCAATCTGGCAGAGCAGAGAGTCAACCACTTACAGGTGCTGGAAGAGATCAAGAAGATTGTTTGGGGGCTCAAAACTGCATAATTCGGACCTCTTTGTCCCTATGCCAAACCAGCCTAGAGTTGGGACAGTGGAAGATATTGAGCTTTGACCTTCAGAAGCCTTTGTGCATTCAGGTTTCAGAGCAAGGCACTCCCCTGGACATGGATGACGAGCAGAACAGGGATAACGCTGTTTAAAATGTAGGCGTTGGAGAAACTGGGAGTGAGTTGTTTTGCTTGACTGCAACAGGCCAAAAGACCAGGGCTCAACCCTCCCCTCTCCTCCCCGGAGAAGTCTCAAACTTACAGCAACCCACTGCTGTCAGACAGGAGATGTTCTGCTGGGAAGAAGAAGAAATGAGTTAGCAGCAGCTGGACACTGTAGGACACACAGCTGCAGGCAAGGAGACCTGGGTTTGCCTTCCTGGTCTAGCTTTCTGTTTTGCCTAATGCTGGGATGACATAAAATGCTCCTGGCAAGGGAAAGACATGAGTTTCCATCTGCTCACAGTGAGAACAACGTCAGACCTAGACTGGCTTTCACCTTGCTGAGAGCGCTGCTGGCTCCTTCCCAAGCCGTGGTGTTTCTGCACTCACTCAGGTGTTGAGGAAGACGCTGATGCTGTGGCGTGGTTTCTCTGGACTGTATCCTGGCCTTTGTGCCTTGTGTTAGGGCTGCAGACAAATGACCAGGGCCTTAAGTAGACCATGGCTTGAGAGGAGGCTAACTGAGCAGGATGAGGGAAACCACAGAACATGGCATAAGAAATTGCTGAAGATAACAAACAATGGTGTAAGAGGCTGGCAAAAAGTAGAGACAGCATCGTGAGGGGATGGCTGCATCTCACAGGTGGTTAAGGGGCAGTTGTGTGAGAAATGTCTGGACTCCACAGATAGCTGAAGGGGAGCACTAGGGACCTGTTGGGGAGCACAGTCTGCAAGACCAAGAGTGTGTAGGTAGCCATATCCATAATCCCATATAAAGCTTTTCCTGGCTGCCAAGGGAACAGGCGTATGGAAAGGTGGAGCATCCTGGAGCAGATCACTGTGTCGGTGCCCGTGCCAGCCTGGCAGCATTGGCAACCACCCACCAGTTCATAACACCCAGGTCCTGCCCAAGCCCACCACAGACTCCAGTGCCAGCAGCCTGGACCTTGCCCTGTGCTATCTGATCTTGCTCCCACTCCTCTTTTCTGTCTTACACCAGTTAGAAGTAAGTACCTAAGTGTTTCTGAAATGCATCTGAGTCCCAGCAGTGTCCACCTGCAGGTGACTGGATTCCCCAATATAAACTGTCCCTACCTATTTCTTGCTTAAGTCCAAGCACACTGAGCTTGTCATCACTGACTCTTTTGGTGTAATTTGGGCACCTTACTCCTGGGCCCGGGTCCCTGTCACCTAACTTTCAGCACCAGGCAGAGGTGCACGAGGTTGGAGCACAGCCACCTTTGCCTCCTCAGGGAAGTATGATGGGAGGGGAAATATCTCAAACCCCTTTGGACCTCATATCACTAGTATAATACTACTGACTTGGCAGGAGTAGCATAAGGCTTAATTAATTGCTGTTTGTAAAGAACATAAAGATAATTTGAAGTGCAAGTTGATCTATTAACCTGAAGAACTAGTCTAATTAAATGCTTGAAATTGCTATTAGATATCTAACATTATTAGAGCAGAGGCTTTACATCAATATTTTAATGTGAGCATAGTTAAGGTTTGATTGTCTGTTTTGAAAAATATTACCATAAAGTTAATTATGGACTGGTTAATTATCTTATCCCCATTAATTTAAGAACAGTCATATGTTAAAATAATGTTGGTTTCTCTATGTCTTCCATGCAGACATGACTAACACGTCTTTGTTTCTAAGAAATGAATGCCTGAGCTGAAAACAAGGAACAGATCCATCTTTTTTTCAAAATCATCTTTCAAAGGACTGTATTAAGCAAACTTCAGTCCACAGCAAAGTGGTAYGGGCAGAGATGTTAACTCTCCGTGCAGACAGATCCAGAGTTTTCTGGGATGAGGGTTCGTGTTGCAGAGCCAAACTAACAACTACAGCTCATGAAGTGTACTCTTGTTCCCCTTTCCCATCCCCTCCCACTGTTTCCCTTGAACCAGTGACAGTACTCTGACCTCATTGTGAACCAGCTCATGGTGCTAACCCATGGGAACAATAACCCCACAAAACAAGGCGTAATTTCTGGGGGACCGAATCCCTGAACCAGCTTATTGTGGAGTCAGGAAAGCACCAGGGCAGGAGAGAGGTGGGGAGAGACTGTGCAGCCAAGGATGGAGAGAGCAAAGCAAGAGCACCGTTTTAAATACCAACTGCTTCCAAAACTGGTTTACTTGTAACACGAAGCCCTGCTGTCAGAGWTGAGGAGGAGTCAGCAGCCACTGTGGCACACTACAGTCAAGCAAAGAGAAAATAATTAATGGCAACACAAACTGGTTGTGATCAGAAATGCAGCTGATCTCAGCGACCTGCTGCAATATTGATTTGCCATGGACAGGAGCCAGGCACAACAACAGCTCCACCGAAACCTCCCTCGTGTTTCTCCGTTCATGCAGTACTATAAGGAAGTAGATCAACAGCCCATGTTTGACAGTGTGGCACAGCCAAAGCCAAGCAGGCATGCACCTACACCACACAGGAATAGAAAACATTCATGCCAGCTCCAACCAAAGGCTCAGCTGGTCTATAATCATGTTTCCAACAGGGACCAAAAATGGACACCTAGCGAAAAATATAAGGAAAATGCAAGCGTACAGTRACACTTGCCCCATGTACTCTATCAGCCCACACATGCCCATAGCTTAGGGACTCAGGCACAGTGTAAAGAACATCTCTTGTCTACATCTTGTCTTCGTTTTGATCTTGTATTGACAGTAAAAGCAGATAATTATTCTCAGCTGACCCTCATTCTTGATGATTTTACAGACATGTATCTCAAAACCCTCAGCTGCCTCCCCTAGCAAATGAATTGAGGCACACATAGGTCTTCCTCACACAGTGACCATCCTCTGCCTCCGCTCCTCCCTGCTGGCCTTCTTGGGTATTCCCTTTCTGTGTGTGGGAACCTGAATCCTTGTCAAATGTGAGAAAGGACAATTTTCTGCAAGGTGTAAGGTGATAAGCATGACATAAAAAGAGGAAAGCCAATACCATAAAAATATTGGGCACTAAACTCCCAGAGTAGATGGAAGTGAGAAGACTGGGGACCCTACATATGTTCCTTTTCTGTATCAAGGTCTGTCAGTGAGCTATCCTTCAGTCTTCAAYGGAAAACTCCTGTTAGCTTTTTCCTGGTATAAGACTATTTAAGGAAAATTCTACTGTTGCTTTTATTAGTCAAATACTTTGAAGACTTTCCATACAGTTATGATTAGTCACTACTGATGCGTCCTGTTTACAGTGCTTTTAGAGCTGCACACCATGCCCACTGTATGACCTCTATGGGAATGGTTTAAAAAAGTTTAAGTGACCTACAAGCTGAAGTCCTTTTTAAGAGGTAGTCCATGTGCTTAAGGTCAGATGTTTTAGGGACCTAAAAGTGCAGGTAAGGCCCTTAAGTGCAGGCCCTTACCAGAATTTGAATTTAAGGGCCATATGTACATCACATGCCTAAGCACTACAGAAAACTGCGCTAGAGCTGAAACACCCATGAAAGTGAAATTAGGCCTCTAAGATACTGTGGAGATTTTGGAAATCACAGTTTATGATTTATTTTATAAGTATTTGTATTTTTAATTTTCTTGCCGTCTCCACCCCATAACAAGAAGCAAGAATACATGTAACAGGGCATTTAAGAGAGAGAAGTGGGACACATTGAGTGAAGCATTGCCAGCAAAAAAATGGAAATATCAGTACTGTTATGCAAAGCCTTGATAAGACCTCATTTGGTCATCTTAAGGTCAGGAAAGAAGAATTCAAACTGGAACAGGTTCAGAGAAGAATAGCTTGAATGGTTGGAAGAACAGGGAGTCTATTAGCCAAAACACCTTGGCTCTTTAACTGATCACATCAAAGACTGTGTTGTATAATATGGCTGTTATACAACACAGGACTATATGCAAGGGATGGAAAAGATGCTTAAGTAAAAGGAATATGTTRGTGCAGCAAAATATTTATAAGCTAGCCATGAATAAGGTTAGGCTGGAAATTGGAAGGAAGTTTCTTCCAGAGGTTCTCTGAGCCCTTCCCAGAGAAACAAACAATCCAGTCACTTTTAAGCTTAAACAGTTTGTGAAAGGGATTATATCATAAGGCCACAAGATTATATCACAGCAAGTCTCTGCCAGTCCTATTTGCCAACATGCTTATATCCAGATAGGGCTGAGCCAGACAAAAACACCCTACATGAACAGGGAACTTGGCGCAGGGACCAGACTTTGTAACTTCCTTGTAAAATTGCAATCAGAAACCTCCTTTTGGGAGCTCCACAGAAGAAAGTGAAAACATTCAGTAAATACTTCTGTATTGGCAAGAAAGAGAACAGTGGGTTTCTGTGGCTTCCCAGTCCATTAACAGTGCAATGGTGAACATATTTGAGAATCAGCAGGTCCAGGTAACTTGAACTCAAGAGCCATAAAGGAGTTACGGGAGGGAAACCTGGCACACTGATGATAAACGTTGGAAAAGCTGGAAAGTTCAAGAGGGCTGGAAAYGGGCCCATGTGAAGGCAGTCACACATGGAAATCAAGATTATTTACGTAACTACAGGCCAGTTACCCTGCCACTCTCAGACAAGGTAATGGGAATACTTCCATTAGCAAGATTCAGTTATCGAAGAAGGAAACAATAAGAACGTAATTAATGGCAGACACATGGTTCACTGTCTTTTTCAGACTAGTTTAATTTCATTATTGGGAGGACTGCAGAGTTGAGCGGTGATGGTAAATAGGGCTTTTTAGAGCTTGGTACTCCTGCAGCATTGCAATTAAAAAGAACAGCATACAATGTCAATAAAGCACACATTAATTGGATCGTGAACATGCTAATTGATATGTCTCAAAAAGTGACTGTCAACGGGGAATCATCTAATGATGAACTGCAGGGATCAGTATATACTCAATGATATTCAACATTTTCTGCACTGTTCTGGAAGCAAATATAAGCAACACTGCTGACATAATTTACTCTAGACGGCACAAAGTTTGTCACAATGATAAATAATGATGAAGATAAGGCTGTCATCTAGAATCATTTGAAGAGCGCGCTAAATTGARCTAATTCAAACAACCGGTGTTCTAAATCAGAGATGGAAAATTACAGATTTCATAGCAAAGACAGCTGACCATCTGCAGAATGAGGCTGCCTCTGAAAAGCAGTAACACTGGAAGGATTTGGGGGTCCTATCTGACAAGCAGCACAAGATGAGCTCCCAAGGTGACAGAAGAGAATAAAGCAATTTTTGTCTGTACAAGCAAGGAAGTTGTTTAGTAGGAGCAGAGAAGACATTTTGCCTCTCTAATTGCCTAAAGCTGATCCTGGAAAAATTCTTGCAGTTCTGGTGTCCTTTTTAAAGTACACTGGCAAACTGGAGAAGTCAAGAAATGTGTCATGGGAATTAGTTGAGCACCGGAGAAAAAAAACACTTCCAATGAGAAATACGAGCTCTATCTCCTCAGATTATCAAAAACAAGAGTGAAAGGAGTCTGATTACAGTACATGCATTTGTCGTGCCAAAATGCAATGTGAAAAAAAAAAGGCATAATAAAAGCCATGGCTGCACACTGTATCCAGGTGAATTTTGAGGAGACAAAAGGCACATTTCTAACAGCATGTGTGCTGCAGCCTTGGAAATAATGACTCATGGTGTATGCACCCAATGGGCACTGCACACCTCTGCAGCCACATACAAGCTGCAGGGCTCTGAAGAGGRATAAGTGAGTGATGGCCCGTGGTGTGCATGACGCCTCTGAGCATKCACCCTTCATGCAGTCATGAAACTTGACTTATTTCTAGCTCCAAATCATTACAGGATAGAACAAAACAATTTGTGAGTTAGGTCAAATAGCAGGATGATGCGTAATGGTGATAATTGAGTCTGACATTACAGCACACTCCAAATGTTGATGAACTCAAGCTCTTTAACGTACAGGCCATTATCCTCATTAGAGCCACAGCTCGGGTCTGATTGAAATCTGGCGTTTTCTGCTCCCTGAGTGCTTGGGGCTGTGAGCATCCCTCCCAGCCACCACAGTGGCTGCAGAAACCRTTTGGCCCCATCCTGGCCTGGCCCTGTTGCGGGAGGCTTGTGTCAGACTGTCTCTTGTGTGAGCGATCTCTACCTCCTTTCAGCCCCAAAAAAGCCAGACTGAGAGCATTTAAATAGAAAGTGTAATAGAAAGGGGAAATAGCAGAGGGAGTGGGTATAGGAGAGCCTGCTCGGGCAGCTCTGCGAGGGTTGGCACCAACCATGGGGTGATGGGACGCTGGAGAAAACTTGGCCGCAGCCTCCCCAGTGGGTCCCCAGCACGAGGAAGGGGATGGCACTGCGCAGCTCKGCTCTGAAACCAGAAAGCTGTGATGGAGGTTGAGCAAAAGCTCCCGGACGGCATGTCCTCCCCAGCCTTTGTTTAATTTAACTGTGAGATGCCATTAAGGTCTTTTAGGAAACCAGGAGCCTCAAAAGCCCAATGTAAGCACAGAGAAAGGCACTGATAACATGGGAATTTGATAGCTCCCAGTGAAGAAATTTTTCCGGGGGTCATTTGGACTCTGGATGTACAAATAGAGCAATGGATGAGCCTGAGACTGAGCAGCAGAGAGCCCCAGCTCTGAAGCTGGAGGAAAGGTGGGTGGACAGCCTGAGAAACCACAGCCACACGCTGCTGGGGAAAAGGCACAGGACAGCCGACCTGGGAAGAGCTCGTACCGTTTGGGAACTGTGATTAAAATAAAGCCAGTTGTGTATGAACAGTAACTTATTGCTCCTGTGTTCAGGGAAGCAGGACTTTGTACTTTCTTGCAGCAAACCAGCAGGTATAAAAATGTTGGAACCTATCTTCAGTTTTCTCCCTGTAACTGAAATATTTTACAAGATCCTGAATTTTGGTGAGCTGCTTGGCTAAAAAAGATCAATGCACGTTTGAGAGTTTTAACTCTGTCCCTGTGTGTGAATGTGAGTTTAGGCACCTCAAATTATGTTTCAATTTCCAACTGAGGGCAGTAACTTTCTCTGCAATGTCAGCAGCCTGACTGGAAGAGCGTGTTTCTAATGAGAGAAATGCAAAGTATACCCAGAGAGAATTTAGGAGATACAGTAGAAAAAGACAACTTCAAAATATTGCTGGAAATGAGCTCATTAAATGTCCTTGTTTTGATCTCTGCATCCCACACAGTACAAAGGGTCCACTGGCTGCATATCAAGGGGGATGGAAAGATCAATTCATATCAAGGACATCAGCAGAAGTACGCAAGGGTATAGGTGTCTTGTTTCACTAGTTTTTTTTTTATCTTTCGCTTATGACTACATTTCATTTTAAACTTTGAACCCAAGAGCAAAGGTACACTGAGCGACAGATGTTGGAAGACGAAAACACGAACAGGCAGCAGGGCCTCGGATGTCACAGGATGTAAATACGGGCCACAGAATATAAACACGGGAGAGTGGCAGGGTCACGGGCAGTAAACATGGGCTGTGCAAGGAGATCCTGTATAAACATGATATGTCTAGCAGGAGACACTGTGAACATAGGAGTTTTGCAGAACTAGTCTTCAGAAAGACTGAAGGAGTTAGGTCTCTTCGCCCTGGAGAAGACAAGGCTCAGGCAGGCCTCATCACAGTATTCCAGTACTTAAAGGGTGGCTACAAAGAGGATGGAGAGTCTCTCTTCACAAGGAGCCAAGGGTACAAGTTACACCAGGAGAGGTTTCATCTCGATATAAGAAAGAAATTTTTTACAGTGAGAACAATCAATCACTGGAACAACTGCCCCAGGGACATAGTAGAGTCCCCATCACTGGAGGTTTTTAAGATGTGATTGGACAGGGTGCTAGATAATCTCATCTAGGCTCCCTTTCCCATGAAAGATTGGACCAGATGATCTTTCAAGGTCCTTTCCAACCTGGGCTGTTCTATGATTCTGTGAACTATACAAGTTGCAAGACAAACACTGGAGTGTGGCAGGGCCATGAGCTACCCACACAGAGAGGACGGGGGAAGGAGGACACTCATGCGTGTGGGAACAGAGCAGGTTGGGACATGGGACAACAGCAGAACTCCAGAAGGCAGAGATTTGGGAAAGCAGCCGCCCCTGGTTATAAACACAGCAACACTGTGTTGCAACTGTAACATACATCATAGCACAGGGAGGAGGCTTTGGTCCTCAGATCCAGTAAGGGTAGAGAAGTTGTGAAAAGCATATGTTCCTTCTTAAGGATGTGTGTATTATTGACCATATAAAGCAGCACGAGACAGGCTGGCTTTTCACAGGGAGAGAGACATTGTGAAAACAACATCGTTATGGACATCAAGGAGATCACCTTCTGGAGGAAACAGTTCTGTGGAGAAAACTGAACACTGTTAAATCAGTAGCTGATGCTTTACTGGTAAAACTGGAATGGATCTCGTGCTTCTGCTCCTGATCTCATTGTTTCCACTGGATTTCATTGGGCTGAGCGTGAGAATCTCAATTCTGTTACCACGCCCTTGAAGATGATCCATACTGTGAAGATGATCCCATATACCGTGCCTTTGCACATTTACAGTGAAGCTGTCCTGGTATCAGAGTTGTAGGGAGTGACATGGGAAAAACGAGAATGTCCCTCTGACAGAAGGAAGGGAATTAGGTTAAGCGTGGTTAAAGAAAGAGACTGGGTAATTAGGGTTATAACTACAGCACCTCAGTTAGGTGGCATGAATTCCCTCCCGTCCTCTCCTGTCTCATGGCACATGACACAAACCCACGAGCTCCACGTACGTGGCTCGCCTGCACCCCATCCATGGAAAATGCTGAGTAAGAGGCTATCTGAGCCTGCCTGTGTTAAATCAGGTCAGAGATGCTAACGGGGCACAAAACCATCATGGTAATTTCACTGCTCCACCCACGAAGAACTACAGTATATATTTTTATTTATATAATAAGAGAAAAGTTATTAAATGGGATTCCAGCTSCAGATGTACTTGTTTGAAATTACATCAGTGTCACAACAGAGGTCATTGACATCTGAATCAAGGAAGATGACCAAGAATTTAAGAAATTTGGGCATGTATTATTTATGGAAAGAGAGGCTCAGCAAGGAGCTGTGTGGCAATTTCTGGGGGCGGAAAGACTCATGGTGTCTGGGTAAGGAACGGTTTGTGTAATCTGTCTAGGAAGGGAGAAGTCATCTGATTCAAGGAGAAAAGTATACAGATAACTAAAACAACTGCAGGAGGCTGCTGCACGAAGGCTCCCAGGGAGGTACAGAAGGGACATTAGGATACKTTTTGGTAAACACGAAAGCTCTGCAAAGCACTGAGCACACAAATGGGAGTAAGGTTTCCTTTAAAGACTGTGCTCGCCATGGCAGAGGGCAAAGCCCAGTAAAAATACGAGACATCTGCAAAAAATGCAGATGTTATGCAGTAGATAGATAGAAGTAATCTCTGATTGTAGCCTATCGGATCCTGAAACGGCAATTGCTTAAAATGCTGGGACAGCTGTTTTGGTAGGAAAAATATACGTGAGCTCCTGACTGGTTTAAAATGAGCTTTCCTCCTGACCAATGGGTTAGTCTTCCTATCAATGCTTTGGGCATGATAGCAAAACTGGCGTTAGTATTTTTCTAAAATCTGAACTGTTAGAATAACGTGGTTTCTTAAAACTCTTCAGGGCTTTTTTTTCCAAGTTTCTAAGGACCTGTGCTCTCAGGTCAGCTCGCTCATGTGCTTGGGCAGTTGCTCCTCAACAGGCTTTCGTAGCAGCAATCTAAAGAGTTTAAAGCAGGGGACTGCAGCGAGTTGGCTCATTTTGACCAAAACCTTTCAAGGAGGAAGCCCATGATACACAGAGGCAGCAGAGGTAAGTGCAGACATCAGCCAGGGCATCCAAGCCAGCCCCATCCTTGGCAGCAGAGAGAGACCCAGGGGTCAGCCCTGAAACAGCAGAGGGGCTCTGAAACACGAGGTCTGGCAAAGGCTCGGAGAGCAAAATATCTTCTGTGTGTCTTAGGTAGCAATCCCTGAGAGGGGCAGGTTAATGGTACTGTTTTCTTCTGCACCTTCCTGTTATTAGGGTGGGAACCCCATTTGGCAGAGCCCTGTTTTCTCTCTTGCTCTTTCAGTGTCACCCCATCTCCCCCAGGTCCTCGGTTCTTCCCTCGGCCTTCAGCCTGCCATTGCCTCACCTCCCAGAACTCGTTCGGTGCTGATATAAATCCAAACTGAATTTGGTGGATTTAAGCCCAGCCTGCCCTTCACAGTGCTTCCCTACAGACATATCGATTTTATGGGGAAATTGAATAGAAACTTAAAATGCAAACTTTTTGGAGGAGACCTGGTCCAGAACATGTTTGAATCTGAGTATCTTTTATGGCTGAAATGTAAATGCCTTTAAGGGGAAAAAAAAAAAGCCAATAAGCGAAAGAGATAATGTAATAGAAATAGTGTTTCCCTGCYCAGGACAGAGCTGCTGGCCTGAGCCCTGGCTGGCATTCACACAGACGCGCTGGCATCAGGAGAGCGACCTACTAGGTGAGTATCAGGCCCCACAGTCATGTTTTATTGAGACATTGATGTAGTGCAAATAAAGCAGGGCTGAAGCTGTGGCTGCTACAGGCAAGAGAAAAGGAAATGAGCCAAGTATGATGTCTTCGTACAGTTGCAGGCTATAGGAATGTGTTTGCTGGCCTTATGGTAATCCAGACTTTGAACTCCTGTTCATTCCCATTTCTCTCTCCCATGACATAAAATAATTCCTCGGGACTGTCTATAACCCCCAAACTCCTTGGAGCTTTTTCTGTGCGATGTTACACCACTGGGGCTCCTAAAACTATTGTGTAATGGAGTGAGATCACAGACTAACTCAGTCCATGCGGCTTGCGCTATCTTGCCCGCCTGATGGTTAGCTGCAGTTAAAACACTAAAAAACCATTCATGTAGGATTACAGCCATAATTCCTAATAGCAGTAGGAAATCCAGACATGCAAGTGGTCTTCCATAAGCAAGAAATCCATTGATGTGGAGAAGTTTTCCACTGATGTTTCTAAGTTCATTGACTCTGCTGTGGCTGCAGTTTGGGAAATGAAGCCTTTATTTGCCTTATGCGCTGTACAAACACATATGGATGTATTAATCCTGTAGGCTGGTACAGGAGCAAGGACAACAGCAGTGTCGTGTTTTCAGATGTGATGTTTGGCCTCTGAATGTTAAATAGAAACCTGGACAGTATTCTTGGATTTATCCTCTCAGCAGATGCACCATGATGTTCAGATTAAAGCGTCTCTGACAATCAGGAACTACCATCCCATGGTGGGATTTTCCTTTGAAGTGAGTCATTGGCCTTTTTCAAAATCTCGTGTTAAAAGGCTATCAACATGCGAGGCATAGAGAACAAGCACTCTAGCTTCCTGGGTTTTGCCTTCATGAAAGCGTTGGGAACAGTCAGGGGGCTTTTGCAGCCTTTTTGTTTATACAGAGCCTCTGGGAAATGCAATGTGAAACAGAGCCCAGCATGTTTTGCTGCAGTGTATCCTGACCAGGAGGTATGAACAACCGGGACGGGACTCAAAGCTGTGCCCTCGGTGATTCATTTAGCTTTCTAACCACCATGAAAATCACAGTGCAGCATAATGTAAAAAGTGAGTGTGCTTGGTCAAAAATAAGGTTATTTGGGAGCTTCAGACAGTGGTCAGATGGCTATATTTTATTCACTAAAATTAAAAGAACTAAAATTGAAAAAGCTTTGCATATGGACATGTGAATATGCTGATGCAGGATGGGCAAGTGAGAAGACACAGTGCAGTCACTAAAAATTATTTAGATCCTCCAAAGAGTGTGAAATCTGCCCTGGATGAAGGGGTAGGAGCACCAGGCTCCCAGCAGCAGCCTGGCAGCGCATGGGACGTTTTGCTGTCCTCTGGGGCCAGGGTGCTGGTTCACTCGTGCTGCTGCTGCTTCCCTGATGTCTGTACCTGTTCTTCCCTGTGGACTATATACTGTTAATGGAGCCTGAAAATATGCTTTGGGAGAGATTAATATGACCACATTTATCACCAGGTCATTTTCTGTTGGCCTGGGTGGCTATAAGCTAGAGGGAATAGATGCCTTTAAAATAAGCCGTTCGGTCAGAGAGGATGAGCTGCAGCTGCAAAATGCCATGCACTATGTAGGATGGGCTGAGAGAAGAAGGTTGCGAATGCCCAAGAGCTTAAACATTTACCCTTGAAGGCAAAACTATGACATGCAGTTACTCTACAGCCTGGTGTTGGCATTTGCGGCTTGCCCCCAGATTATTCTCTGGGCTGTTTTTCTGTAGCAATGCCATCCCAGACTGATTAGAGACCAACCCCAAGCCAGACAGAGGGTGGGACTGTGCCTATGGGTCTAACCTGAGGGCCAGAAAATGAAGATTTGATGAGTTTCCTGTTTGCTTAATGAAATACAACTACAAAATTAAGATAAAACATATCCACAGCCCCCTGGAGGTGTGTTGTGAGGATGCACCGCTTAATGTTTGTAAAGTGATTCGGAAGTGAAAAATGCTGCAATAATGCAAAGCCCTGTTCTCTTGCAAGAAAGCTTCTTTTATAAGGTAACAAAGTCCAGAACAGTAGAGTGGAAATCAGCATGTCTCCAGATCTCTGGCAGCAGTCCTATCCCTAGCTAATGCCAGCGGCTGCAGCTCCGATACAACATGGTGCTGCACTCTTCTGGAAAGAGAGAAGCAGCAAGCCCTCTAGCACCCAGTGATTTCAGGATGCCTGCAGAGTCATTGTTGTTATTTGTACAGAGGGGTGCTGCTGCATCCCCAAAACCAGGAGTTCAGGCCTGGATCCAGCTGCCATCGCAGTGACTGGCATGGCTGGAGAAAAATCTCACCATCCCTTTATCAGCGCGTCTGCAGCGTTTCTGACTCAAGGCCCATGTGTGAATGCTTCTTCAAAAAAGATGGTAATTGGTGCCCAGTGCATTTTGAAAACTGGCAAAACTATATGACAGCAGAACAAGCACTGCTCTTGCTTTTTCAGAAGCATTTGTGCTATGAGGATCAATGTACGTATACATTTACGAGCCTATGGGACACAGGACCATGAAAATCTTGGAGGGGCAAGACTATACACAGTGCCTGTCAGCAGTTCTCTTGAAGAAGGCTAATTCCTTAATTTTATTGAAGGGCCTCTGTAGGATATACTGCCATGGGGACTGGTAACAAGCACAGTGTGAACAGTTTATAGCTCCCCCTTGGAGATCCATACCGAGAAATCTTGCTATGCAATGAGGTGCAAAATATCTTGCCATTTCCTCATGTCCAATATCCAGTTGCCCACCATATTATTTGAAACATATTTCTTGACTGAAGGGTTATTGCAGGGATCTACTGCAACTGCAGTGAGCACCTATGCACTGCTTGTTTGGCTTAAGAAGGGCCTTTCTTGTGCATCCCACCCTGTTTGCTCTCACCTTCTGCCACAGCTCACCACCCATTCAGCTGTGCTGATGCAGAAGAGGATGTTTTTATTTCCAGTGGGGATGCTTTCGGTGATGCTGTGTGTGGATAAGCGCAGCCTTGCAGCCGGGCTGCCACCCTGGAGGGGACAGCAAAGATGAACAAGCAGGAGCCAGAGGGTGGTGGGGCAGAAACTTCTACATCTGGTTTGCTACTGAAGGAAACATGCCAGGTAATGACCCTCTCATTTCTTTTCTCCTCTAGACTGGGTATAAAAACAGGCATGGGTTGACAAGGAGGAGAGATGCTGCGTTAAGGGTGTTTTAGTCACCAGTGTGCTCACTCTCCCCTTTTTAGCAGGGCAGTGCCCACTGCTGCAGGTGATACAGCTGTTCATGAGATAAAGCACTACACAGCCTGGTGTGAAGACCGCAGTCTAACCCACAGTAGTGGAGTTATTGTGGACAGTGATGGCTCAGCCACCGGGAACGGGAACAGGAGTCAAGAAGCTTCCGTGCCAGTCCCAGCTCTGCTACCCTGTGGGACCAGCAAGGC
This sequence comes from Phoebastria nigripes, assembly GCA_035582835.1. Taxonomy (NCBI): domain Eukaryota; kingdom Metazoa; phylum Chordata; class Aves; order Procellariiformes; family Diomedeidae; genus Phoebastria; species Phoebastria nigripes. The sequence continues at coordinate 43,959 of JAYKAV010000145.1, forward strand.
CCCAGCAAAAACAAGTACAGGGCAAATAGAGTATAATAGTCATTCTTTTTGTTTCCTCCAAGTTATTTTCTTACAGTTTCTTAAGCCACAGATGAGAAGGAAAAAAAAGCACAACAAAAATCCAATTAAGGAAAAGCCTTGGGAAAGAGAAAGTGCTTGTTGTTTAAACGTGAGCTGTAAAGGGAGCCAGGAAAGGTGGGTTGAATGCAGAGCCTAAATATCCAGCAGCCATAGTTGTTATCTGAGCCTCTGCGCCATTAGAGATGCAGCAATACTGGTTTGGGTTTTCCCCTCTGTTTTCCAGGTTCAGTGTGTGAGCAGGTCTCCACAAGCTCCTTGCTTATTGGTTTGATTTCACAAAAAATAAAAACCTGTTAAGAAAAGAAAATGTATGAAGAGGCAAAGTAGTAATCTCAGAGCTCTGGAAAAAATCTTGGCTCTGAATTATTCTATGTGGGGGCAAATTCATCAGGTGCCAAGAAAAAAAAAATACCCAAAACCAACAGCCTTGTTTTGATTTCCACCCATTCCAGCTGATCACTAGTCTCCAGGCTGAGCTTGTAATTTTAAGGAGAGCTTCTTATTCAGTGAGCCACAAGCAGTGACTGCAGGGGGAAAGCAAAGACTAGTTTTATTTAGGATGTTTCAGCTGTCAATAAWATGACGCTTCCTTCCTTGAATGTCGCAAAACCTACGCGACAAAAATACACCATAAGTGATACATATTGCAGCAGGATTTCCTTGTACGCCGTTAGACACAGATGAGCTGAGACCCGCTCACCCCATTTGACCATGGAAAGGGAAATCAGATGAATAATTAGAAGAAGGAGCAAGGGGACGAATGCGAAAGCAGAAGGCACCCGCCATTCGTTCCTCACCTGGCTTTTGTTGCAGGCTCTTTCTCTGACTCTTTGACCTGTAAGTTTAAGACCACTCTGGAGGGCTTCAGCCTTTTTCAGTTCGCTGGCCTTGGTGGAGGGAAAAATTCTGCTTTAATAATTTAAACTAACTGGTAATAGGCTTGTTTTCTCAGATGCTTGCACAGATGCTGAAGGCCACAGATTGAGCACTGCTGACCTGCTAGGTAAAATGCAGCCATGGTTTTATGGGAAGGAGAGGAGTTTTACGCAGGTTAGTGACTGAATCTGCAACTAGAAAAGACCAGAAGAAAATACACCAGCTCACTCTATGGACTAAATTCTGCCAGTGACTCCAAAGGAGAGCACAGCTGTACTAAGGGCAGTATTGGGCCCTGTGTGTATATTTGCTTAATTAGAGATTTTCCCTCCTTCCCAAGCAATCAGGATAGCTTTGTTTTATGTCTGCACCTCTCTCTGGTCTATCCCGCCCCAACATGATGGAAACGCCTGTTCCCTGCTGCTCAAAGGCACAGGACATGGAGGGACCCATGTCTTTGGCAGGAAAAACAGGGAAAGTTGATGTATGTATGTGTATGTGTGTATGTAGGTATACACATATATCACCTCTACTGGAAGCTATGAGGCACTGACAGCTCTTAGGTCAAACTGAAGTAGCTCAGGTATATGCAGGTATCTGTTTGCATATATTATTCAAGTAAGTATGCGTGTAGATATATACAAAATATGCACATAGGGCTGTATATGCAAGGTGATATATTTCCATATGAACTCATTTATCTTGAGAGGCAGGCAAGGAGCGGACTCTGGAGCAGCTTTCTGCTGGAACAACTGGCCAAGAGTGATCTCCCTTTGGTTATTTAACAAGTGGTGGGGTCAGATTGAAATCTCTGAGGCTTTGAACGTTTAGCCTTCTCCTTTCTCCAACCTATTTGCCTTTCTTTCTCATATTATGCAAGAGATGAGATACTCTGATAAAAACACTTCTTGTGGGAGAACGTGACTCAGTTTTCACAAGTGGATACCCCATGAAACATAGCCAGCATCCCCTCACAAGTCTTCATATAACCAAAATAATATCAGAAGTGGAGGCAGGAGAGAAGCAGGGTCAGAGGGGTGAAGTGGAGGAGGAAGTCATAAACTTCCTTTTGTATTATCTGCACCCAACTCCTACAGCCTCTGAATCACAACTGTGTGCACAAATAACTCACAGTCATCTGCAGGAAGTCACCACAGTTGTAATCATTGTCATTTTTACTGAAGAATTTGCAGGGTTAAACTATTACTGGCACAATATATTTGTACACATCCAAATTATACCTCTGTCATGTGGGGTATAGTTCCTCTAATCTAATTTAACTGGCAAACATCTCTTGAATGTAGCTGGGGAGAAAATCTAATGCAACAAACCAGACCTTTATCCACCAGGGAGATGAAAACTCATCATTGCTTCAGACCCGAGACTGAATATACCTAATTCAACCACAAATTGCTGGGCTGAGCAGAGTTCACGGCACAGCCAGGAAGACTAATTCCTTCCCTTGCAGGAATTACCATGTTAAACTCCCTGACCTGCGTTACACAGGAGGTCAGATTAGATTATCGCTGTCCCAAATTCTGGTCTCAAAAACCAGAATTCAGTGCCCATCTGGCTGCAATCCCAGGTAAACATCAAGAAAAAAATGCAAGCGTGCGGTTAGGGTATCTCGTTTCTGTGTGCTGTGGTGGAAGGACTCTCACTGCTGTCCGTAAGAAGGCAGTAGACCTTCCTGAAAACAGGAGATGAGAAAAACTTTAGCGGATGTCAGGGGGGCTTTTTAGGGTCAGCGTTAGTCCACATGGGGCCCTCCCAGCATGGCCTGTGTATGCATGCAGGCAGTTCCCGCTGCTGAAGCAGGGTTCCCAAATACCCTGAACTTGGTTAAATACAGAGAAACTCCCCCATAGCACGGTGAGTTCCAGAGATGCAAACCATTTGCAATGGGCAATGCTGCCTGTTTGTTCTGTTCTCGGACTCTCCCCTGGGCGATTTGGTCCCTGCTGGAGAAGGGGATGCCATCTTGCCCAATGCGGCCATTCAATAACCTCTTCTGCCATGCCCAGGGGCTGGCCATACAAGCCCCAGAGAGAGACAGAACTAGCCCCGCTGCCTGTCTTCTCTCCCTGCAGCAGCCAGCCCTCAGCAAACAGACCAGGAATGGCGCCTTCCCATGCCATGGATACCCATAGCCACGCCAGCCCCACGCCTCTGAAGGCCACAATATGGCAAGAGGCAGCAGCTCTCTCCAATCAACCTAAGAAGCAGAACTTTATTTCTCAAAGAGCTGCATGAACATCTCCTGCTCAGTAGCTCCTCACCTTCCAACACAGCTAGCAGAGCCTGTTTCCCTGGTGTGTTGGTGCTCACTTACAACTCACGCTTATCCCTAAAGCTCCAGGATCCCTTTTTAGCACCTCCTGTGTGAAATGCTTAGACAGATGGTACCAGCAGGGCTTGAGCTCCCTTCTGAGGTGCCACGAAATCACACGGTGATTGACTTCCCCCAGAGCAACTTGCCTGTCCCTGATTACCAAACATTCGCCTCCGTCCGCTTGTCCTTTCCACGCCCCTGGAAGGATGGTGAATTAACAGCAGGGCTGTGACTAACAGCAGCGTGAGCAAGCAAGGAAGCCATCGGCCACCTAAATCAGCTGAATCAGAAGGAGCAGGGGAAAGAAAAAAAAAAAAAGCTATCTGAACAAGCACTAATCGCTTACAAGCCGCAACATGAACAGCCAGGCATATTAGTGACTCACAGGTGAAATGTGTGACAACGACTTTGGTGAGCGGTGGGAATGGCTTCACGCTTGGGTGGCGGGAGGGGAGGGTGTGCGGCAGAGCCAGGAGCGCAGCCAGCCAAGTGTTTCCCACGCACATTCCTCTACTCCATGCACTATGAAATTTGGTCAGAAGATAAAGCATGGAAGCAGAAAGAAATTCCTAGGAGGAAAGTGAAACAGAAAAACAAAAGAGCATGGTAATTTCTTGCTTGCAAAGAGCGGTATTTCCATGTGCGGGCTTGCTCCACCTGCAATTTTACATGTGTACAGTGATTGCTGATATATGCCTCTGGTAAGAAGCTTGATCTGTCTCAGGAAAATCCCTTCCTTGTTAATTTATTATTTGATATACATGTAAAGCAGCATACAATATAGCCTCAATCCACAGAGACTCATGCCTTCAGGGCTGTGGGTGTAGAGAGAGAGAAATAAGCTAACAGCTGAGCACCCTGGTTTCAGAGCAGTCACTGGCGTTATTTTTGCCATGATATGGGGTGTGGTAGCACCCACACGCTCARCTGTGCATGGTGCTGTACCTACACACAGCAGGTACCTGCCGGCGGGCGTCGCTTGGCGGTGCAGCCCTACACACAAAAATCCAGCCCAGGGATTTTCAGAGAAGGGTAAGGGGAGCCAGGCCCTTCGGTGGCACTGAATTGGGTAAGTCCCTCTATGAATACTCTCATCTGGACCCTTTGCAGCAGAAGAGCATTTCTGAAGGAGCGTTGTCGATCCAAGGGCCTGTATGCTCCAGACCTCAACTTGATAAAGCATCTGTGCATGATGGATAAATAGCTAAAAATAAACCGCTCTGTAATGAGGAGACTATTATTTGCAAGCAGTGACCACACAGCCTGCCATACACGCTGTGCCATTCAATCACCAGGACGAGGCATGCTCTCCCGATGGTGTTTCAGTCAGCTGCACCGACCTGCAGGCACCCACTGGGACACCGACCCCGTGCCCAGCCCCAGGGTGCTTCGTGCCCTGTAAAAACAGAGCAAAGAGCTTGCAGATGAAGCAAAGAGCCAAACTGAGATTACAAAAGAGACGGGAGGTGCAAACAAACCCTGAAATAATACAGTAGCGTTGCAAACAGTGGTCCAGAGCTCCCCCAGCCCAGTTGCTCACGGGGTGTTGTCATAGCCAAAAAAGCATTGGAGGTAGCAGCTTGGAAGAGCCCGCTCTTGACCAGCTCCTGCAGGGGAGGCACGGCCCCTGTCCCAGCTTTGCAGAGCGTGCAGCCCTTCTGCCAGCGCCGGCACACGTGATGAGCTTTACATGCAGCGAGCTGTGATTGCAACACAATGACTTGCAGTGTATTAAAATTAAGCAAGTAGTTAAATTATTTGCCGAATCAGGTCCTAACATGAGACAAGATGCAGAGTCAGTCTAGTAGAGGAAGCGAAGGGGGYGCAGGAGAAAGGGAGCAGTACTCCGGATGTGTTGTAAAATAAACCAACAGTGTGCCTGACTTGATGGTTACCAATCTAGGTGTTTTTTCAGACATACCAGATAGAGTAGGTAAACGCCAGAAGCCCTGGGATACCGAGAGCCCACCACAAGCCCACAGGATGACAAATCTGCTGTCTGGTTCTCATGCATCTGCAACCTCTTTTCCACTTCAGCGCGTGGTGTGCAGCAATGCCTCGTGGTCGCAGGGCCCCATGGGTTTTGTGTTGTGTCGGCACAACCCAACCTGGAAGCCTGCGTGTGCGGTGCTGTCTTGCTTGCAGAGACTGCCAAGACAAGCGCATGGTGTCTGCAGCCCCCTGCTCCCCTTCTTGCTGCCTGCCTGCAAAATTTTCCAGTGGTTCAGCATATCTTCTGTTGTTTATCCTGCTGACCTTTGTACAAAAAACAGCCTCTGTCTTTTGCAATGAAGAAGACGCTTGCACAGAGCTAACATCGTGAGCCAGGTACCTCGCCAGCTCCTGGAGCAACTTTGGATGCTAACAGAGTGCTAAACAGCCTTGTGCACGCCTTGCACGTGTGAGTGACTGGCTGCAAGGGAACTTTTTTGTGGATGTGTGAGTTTTAGTCCACACTATCTCACGCAGATGCCCCGGAGGGGTTGTAAGAGATGTGTAACGGCCTTTCACAGACCCTTTCCTTATGTGTTAATGAGTTACCATGACCCTGGTTTCCAGGTCTCTGTTCAATCCACACCAGTTCCTCTCAGGCAGCGTAATTTGTGCACCTCCACCATTAGTAACAGCACCTTGAGCAGCTGGCCATTTCTCTACCACAAATATATACTTGTTTTTATAGCAGAGAAATCAAGCCTACTTCCATTCTAGTATGAAGATGAAAAGTACACTCGTCCTCCTTTTCTCAGTCCTGCCTCTGGCCTCTCCACCATCATTATATGGCAACAAGAACCTCTTATACTGTAGCTCCAGTCCTCTGAAATGCCTTTTGCCTCCCAAGTACATGYTCTTCTATTTTTTATTTTTTCCCTGAAAGATTCTAATTTGTTTTTTAATTGTGGGTTAGAGTGAGGCTGGCCCTGGGACAGATGGGCAGGAGTATGCTGGGAAGGTGCAAGGCTCTTCCTTACCATAATCTCCATGGGGCAGATGACAGTTACAGTCCTGGCCTGGCCCCAGACTTAACTGTACAAACAAGATGGGGGGAGAGAGCCTGGCCAACACCTGCTGCCACCCTGCCGTGTCTGGCAGATGTCAGAGAGGCTTGGGAGGAGGAGAGACACCATATCGCTCGGCACCCGCTCCACGATGAAATGGGATTGCAAGATCCTATGTCAAATGAAGCTGTGGCTAATGCAAGTTGTATCTGGGTCCACTGTAATGAAAACTGCACTGAGCACTGAGCTTCTGGTGCCACCGAAGCGCTCTGCCCTCCCCAAACTTCCTGGGAAGTGTTTTGAACTTTATTCTTAAAAGTGTAATTAATCATGGAGCAGAGCTTGAAATCAGTCCAAGTGCAATAAAAGCACCCGAGCAGAGCCTGCTCAGCCCAGCGAGCATTGTTTGCCACGGCCTGACTTCAGGCATCAGGAAACTTCCAGATGTGTTAACTTTGCAGCTCCTGGCTCCTGCAGGAATCTTAACTGCTACCATCTGTACAGGGGAAAGGCTTTGGAAAAGCAGCTCTCCCTCTCCCTTTACTTACATTCCTCCAAGCACTGAGAGTTATTACCCCACGGCGTCTGCAATTTCTGCTGGCTTTGCCCTCATCAACTAACAACTGCACCCTGCAAAGGTGCTGTTTCTTTCTGCTTCCATCCTTTGGCAGGGAGCATCTTGGCGGAGCCCCTCCGTCGGGTGGAGGACAGGCCCCCTCCATCTGCTCCTGTTCTGCATGTGGTTTGCAATACACTACAGGAAGGCATTTTCTCACGCTATTAAGTTTTCACTAGATGCAGAGGGGGATCAGGAATGCCTCGGACGGCGTAAAAATTCCCTTCTCGGTTTGGTTATTAGGATCTAGCGGCGGCAGCAGGCAAAATTATAGCCTCCATGAAATCCGAGTCTGCTGCTCTGCCACAGGCAAGGGGTGCACAGTGTCCCTCTTCAGGTACGCTCGGACACCTCCTGGGCCAGCCCCAGAGCCTCTTCAGTTACTCCTTAGGCCTCTAATCACAGGGGTGATTTGTACCTGTGCAAGCTCCCGTGTTTGTGCCCAGAGCCCGTGGGTCAGGCAGCTTTGGGGCTGAAAGGCTCCGAAACGGCACTTCCAGCTTAGTCCTTGCTTTGGGGAAGTTTTCCTTCCCACAGTCTGCCTTTTTTTTTCCAAGAAAAGGTTGCCTTTAGCTGCGTGTTTGTCACCTTTTTCTCCTTCCCAAAGACTTTCAAGTAACAACCTCACGCACAAGCTCTGTAGATGGTCTTAATCATCCTAATCACAGTTATAAAACACTCTGCACRTCAAAAGCTCCTCACACATGTAAATTAATCAGCCTTTTCAATACCCAGAGGATGGAGGTGAGCAGGAGCTACAAACTCCATTTTGCAGATGGGGAGGCTGACACACAAAGAGGTTCACTGCTTCGCCCAGGGCCACACAAGGGGTTAGTAGCGCAGCTGGGATCAGAAATCTCTGGCTCTTAAACTGTGCTCAAAACCACCAAACCTCATGGCAGAGGCAAACTGGAAGGACTGGGTCCAAACCAAAAGCAAGCAGTGCCCAGGACTATAAATAATTTTGTCTGACGTGGCTTTTATGAAGCTTGTGCAAAATACAGAAAAGGCTGGTGTCGTCCTGGGGTTTATGACTGTGTTTCCTTCAGAAACCCTGCAGATCATTCAGCCCCCCAGTACCCAGATGAGTCCTGGAAATGAAAAAACAGTGCAGCGGTTTGTGACAGCAGAGACCTTGTCTATGGGCAGGAGTTTGGGTGCTATTGCAACAAAACCAATAGCAAAGTGCAACTGCTCAAAAGCAAACCTACACATGAGGCCTTGAAATAGCAGAGCAGCAAGTGAAAAAAAAGGAGGAGCCGGGGAGAAAGGAAAGGAGAAGCCTGACGAGAGGGACTTTGGTAATCCAGGCTTCTCTGGTGGAAGCTAAAAGGAGGTACTGGTTACCTGCCTGGTGGCAATATGGCTGGGTACGCTTGCATCCAAATACAAAGTTGAGCCTATGTGTTCAAGATGTAACTTTGCCTGCCTCATGCTCCTGGCTGGGAATAAACCAAGCGGCATGAGGCTGTATGATTTTAAGAGATGATCACACTTCCCCATGTTTTGCCTTAACACCCTGCAGCTCCAAAATGCTTCCCCTTGTGTGGGTTCAACTTCTTGCCCTGCTCCTTGGAGGAGGGGGAATATGACTCAGCCACACTCGAACGGAGGAGCTCCAGTTATCCTGCCAGCAAGTCAGACCTGCTGTCCTCAGGCTGTACATGCCCCAGGGCGACGTCTTCTGAGAGGAGGGACGTTTTCATAAACACTGTGCCAAAGCAAAGGCAGGATGCAGAGACATCCGAGTTACTCATCCTGGCTTAAACCCCACAGGATGTCTCAAGTGACTGAAGTGTAGGCTGAAACACAGCCTTAAACTATGAGTTTGGGGATTTTGGCATTAGGTGACTGGCCACAGAGAGGTCCAACATGAGATGATCAAGTAGATAACCCCAAATGACAGCAGAAAAACTACCAGATGGAGTTGTCCGTTCCCAAGGGGTTTGGGCATCACTAGTGACAGCTGATGACTAGGCTTTATTATGACAATATCAGAGCAGAGAAATTATGGTCATGGGGGGAACAATACCTATTTTTTTGCTCATCTGTGGGTTTTTTTCAGCTGTTTATAAAATTCTGAAATCAACAAGTTTCTCTCTTCTCCGTTTTTCTGCCAGTGCAGCTTCTGTTTCTGAGAACAGTCCCCAAATGGGGAGCACTGGAAATGAGATGTGAAATGAGAATTCAGATTTCACATTAGAATTAGACATTGTGAAGGGCAGTTAGCTCACCCTCTCCACTTTCTATGCAGGACAAATTCACTCCCTCCAATTTTCAGTGCTTTCAGTTCTATTTGCTTAATCTGATKGAACAGACCTTTTACTAGGAGATTAAAATGTTGTAGCATGATTTATCAGGAAGCAGATAAAATATATTTAAGGAACATAGATATGTCTAAACATGTTAAATAAAGCAAGRATTTTAGCACTCAACCTATACAGAAGGTTGCAAGAGTTTTATCTGAGCAGCYGTTCTAATGCATGTTAATAGTGGGTCTAATAACGGAAATGAGAAGCAAACTGGAAGACAACACCTGTGACAGTTGTGACATGGTGGAAATAATTCAGCATCACTCATTAAGGCTGAGCAAAGGGAAAGGAAACAGAGAATTCAGGAAGAAGATGATACAGCAGAAGAAGAGAAAGAGCTGCTGTTGCTTCAGAATCAGACATAGTTTCTGTCATCTTTGCCATTTCTCAGCTCATTACCCCTAAAACAGGCTCCAGCTGTACTGGATTGACTTAGCAGAGTCAGCCATCACTATTTCACAACGATCTTCTCACCAAGTCTTTCACTAAAAATGAAATCAAGTCCATTTGGTTCAACTGACTTCATGGGATAGCTCTGTAAACTGCCGGTGATCTGCTGACCACATTTGGAAGCCATCACCCTCAAACACCTTCCCAGTTGGAAGGTTTTCCTCACTTGTTAGCTCTTTTCCTTGCGTTCTTGCTTCCTTTTCACCCATACGTCCAGCAGTATCACAAACACCGGCTCCTCCACAGTTGCACGGACTGCTGTCCCAAGTGGTCTCATTAATATCTGTGTAGAGTAGGAAGGATTATTATGTTTTGAATGCTTTCTAGTGCTGGTTTTATTTACAATGCTCCTCATCTCAGGGAATGTTTGTGATTCCTCATGACTGATGGTGCTACAGATGTTGCACCACAGCCGTGATGGCAGCTGGAGTGTACTACATGAGAACTGAAACTCTGCTTAAAGCTTCTGCAGTAACCCAGGAAAATAACATTCATTCTTCTCCCATCCTATTCAAATACACACGTGGACGCCTATGGCCAGATGGCAGCCTTTACAATGTTTATTTCTGCAGCTCTTCAATATACTTTAGAGGAGATTTTCTTTAGGATCCACATCGAATGATGTTTGCTAGACTAAACTTGCTCAGCTGGCCTGATTCACTCTGATCAGATGTGTAAGGGTATGTTTCAATCTTTTGTTCACGAGAAAAAGTAAATAAAAAAGAAAAGTACATCCCAGCTTATTGTTGCATTCTGCAAAGGCCTGTGCTCTGCACTATGGTTTGTTTTGGCAGACCAGGGTGCGCAGATCTGCAGATCTGGCTGTGGGTGTCATTTCCAAACACGTTAGCTGTTAAAATGATCAGCATCTGATCCATTCCTATACRGAAGTCACGTTCCCAGTATCTTTTTAGAAGTGGGAGTGAAATAAAAATGTGACCCAAACATCACGGTGCCTTGTATAAATTTGGCCCTATGGCCAAGCTTCRGGACCTGTCTCTGCCTGCGTGGGGTCAAACCAAATGGCATGCATAAAAAATCTGGATCTCATTCTCTCTAGGTGCTAGGCTACATCCCCAAAACCTGGGTCCAAGCTTAGAAAGACTTTAGTTATCTCTATTCCAGAGGTCGGTTCCTGTGGATTACTGAGCAATTCAGTGACTCAGACAGCCTAACACAGTGCTAGAGCCCCACATCCCCAAGGTACCTGAGCAAAGGGTCTTTATCTGCTCAGCCGCTCCCCGGTGTGGGATGACAGGCACTGTGCTATTGCCTAAGCTTATTTTCACTGAGGTCTGTCAACTGTGTGTATTTGTTTGCCCAAACCAACAGGGTACTCCTAATTCACTCAGGCTGCATCAAGGACTCATGGCATCCTTCCCCAGTAAATGTAAGTGACGGGATGCTGGTGGAGTAGGGAAGAGAAGGTGAAGATGCCCCTTTGCTTAGAGATCTTGAGAGACCCAAAGGTATATAGGATGACAAGTGCTGAGGATCCGGACAGGAGTAAACAAGAGAGCTTAACTCTGTAACGTAGAACTCTACTGTGATGGCACAAATAAATAATAGCAGCAACCATAATAAAAGTTGTGAACAGGACAAGGGTGTTGATTCATGCAAACATCCTCAGGATGCGTATATATATACACATACACACACACTTAAGCATGCAGGTACCAAAGTTGCATAGATAAATATCTAGATAGTTGTCATGTGCATTTTACTTATGTAGCACTTTCAAGGATCTCAGGGATCTTTGTAGACATCAGTGAGCTACTGAAGCAAATAAATATTGAACATGCAGCTCAGCTGGGGAAATCCTGACCCTGCTCTGAGCAGGGATGTTGGACCAGATGGTMTCCAGAGGTCCCTTCCAGCCCCAGTGATTCTGTGATTCTGTGAAACAGCCTAAAACAGCACAGGAAATCCGGGGTAGGATCAGATCCCTTGACTTCATTTAAGCTTCATGTATTTGCTCTAGCCTCTCACATCTTGCAGGGGATGGCTTTATGGGCAGATTGGAGACCATAGAGCTCATCAGTGCATATTGCAGCTCTTTACAGTTAAGTCTGCATTTGCTAGCATGTCTCTTATTGCAGTGGTCGTTTGCTACCTTAGATATGCAACATCTGAACAGTCCTCCCATTACTATGCAGAAAGTACTTCACCTTCCCATCTCACAGAAGATCCAGCCACCTATTTGTTCTTGACTGCATTTTCTGGAACAGCTGAAGCAAAGTACATGTCTGAATTGTGCTGCTCTAAATGTCAGAAATAAGATATTGCTCATATGGAAGGGTCTAAGTCCTGCACTGATTGATGGACCAGAGTTTCCCAGAAGTCAGAAATCCACGCAGCATCCCTGAACACTGAATTCTGCATGTGATCCTCTGTCAGCTGACGTACACTAATTGTAAATTCATGTATATGACATGCAGAGAACAACCTACTGACTTTGCGCCTGAGGGGGTTCATGTGTGGGACATACTCTGGAAAAATGAAATATCTAATGCCCATTAGTGAGCAGGAATGTGGGGTGAAGTTATAATCTCATGCGTGTTAAGCCTCACCAATCAATTTGTGACGCATAGACAGAGAGAGAGGCTAAATCTGTATGAGTAAATAAACAGTTCCAGGGAATATTTCTTCTTGAAACTGTTCAAATGGTCTCTGGCGTGGCTTTGGCCAGGCCTGTAACTCAGGAGTCAGTATGGGCCAAGGACCATTCCCAGCAGGCAGTTTGGTTGCGACACCTTGTTTTAGTGACTACCAGAGGCTAATAGTATGGATGTGGACTATCCCATGCTGTTGGCCTTGTGGCATTGAAAGGTCCTAGGCATTTACTAGTTTAATATGTCTAATTAAATATAAATAGTCTAATTTATTTGCATAGAAGTAGAATGAACCACGGCCCACAATCAGCATATGTGGTAGATGAGTCTTCTGAGGGGTGAAGCAGCAGGTTGGCTGGACAATATTTCAGGTGATATCAAAACGTAAATCCTCTGCTGAGCTTGTGACACAGTTTTATAAAGGTAACAATCTTTGGTTTTATAAAGGTAAAAATGTAGAGCCATTGGGATGAGTCTTAACCATATTTCTTGCTTTGAGTTCCTTTCCTTATATTTAGTCCCACACCCCCCAGGGTTACCTGAGACGATGGATGCTGGTGAACCATCAGCRAGTTGGCCCCATCTCCTCCATCTTCATCATGCACCACAGGTGATGGCATCTGTGCTGGAAGAGCTTGTGATTTTTGCACTGATCATGCAGCATTGCCACTAGAAACCAGTACCCTGCTAAATAAATGGTGCCTGGAGCAAACACAGGAGCAGATCCTCTGATCACTGATGAGGGATAATGGCTCACATGCATCAGCACTGGGCTTCCTTGGATCTCTTCTTGGTCTCGATTATGGAAAATGCCTTGAGGAAGATTTTGTGGAGCTAGTAAGAAGAAAGGAGAGTTGCAAATGTATGTTTAGGTACAGTGTGTCAAAGTGATTTTAGCCCTCTCTGCTCCACAATGAACTTCTAGGTTACACTAATTAAAAATCCCTGAGTCCTGTATATGATCACTTTGTTGCTCACAAGCTACTTATTGAGTAAGATTTAGTGGATTTGCTAGTTTCCAGGATAAACACAGCAATATAATTCAAAACCAACCAAAATAGTGTTTCCAAGTCATTTTCCATTAAGATCAGTTGAACAGAAAATAACCAAACCAAAATAACAGAGTAAATAGGTGAAATAAAAGGGGAGAAAAGTGAGTGAAAAAATTAACCATTGAGAAAAAAAATCCCACTATAAAATGGTTGTCAGTTTTTCTGTTCTGCTACATCAGCTTTGAGCCAGTGTAGCCTTGTAATTGTAAAGGGGGAAGCATTGTGACCAGGCATTATCACAACAGAGCATTTCTACCTGGAAGTAGCCAGCTACAACAGCTACCTGTGCCCTTTCCTAATCTCAATAATTGGGTAAGATCTGGGATGAGAGTCACACAGCCAAAACCTCTCTTTGGAATAAAATGATGCTGAGGGAGCATTCAACAGACCACTTCTTGGGACTTGGATGGAAGAATTTCCCATTTAGGAGTGCCGACATCAAGATTTTTATTCTGATCCCATCTATTTCCTTCTCAGGCTGCTAAAACTTCACCTTTTTCAAAGTCTTAGAAAAATTATTCTCAATAAGGCAAAGCTTCCTTCTTTGGTCGGCTTTTTCCAAAGATCTCAGGCTTTGATTTGCTTCTAGTTGAATCCATGGGAAAAAAATAATACACTGATTTCAATAGGAGTGGAGTTAGGCTGGTGCATGGAAAATTCCTCCATGTAGCTTTTAGTGAATAATGAATCTAGTTAATAATAATCACTTTTCTTTTTTGGTGCAATGATGTACTAAGGAGAAATAATTACTATTCGTTACTTTAACAGTTATAACAGAGGTATGTTCAGTGCTAGGTCAAGTAGCACTGGATCAGCGGCTATTTTTCCTTTATACTCCAAATGGCAGCCCACAAACCCCTTGCACACAGGGACAGACATTCATACGCACRTAGCCCAAAATGACTTGAGCCCATCAACCTCCAAGCAGGACTAATCCATGCTGTTGCATGAGATTTTTCATGTTCTCCTTTCTCTCTTCTGTGCTGTCCTTTTTCAGGGCTTCCTCACTGCAACTAATTTTCCTTTGTACATTGTATATCTTGCTCAGATAAGATATTCGGATTCGGATGTCTTCGTCAGTTTTTGTGGTACTTAGCTCCATAGGACCTTCTGGTGAGGCAAATCAAGTTGCTTGCCTTAGTGGTTTGGTTTATCCCTGTCATAAACCTTAAGCCTAGTGTGATGTRTGTGTATGGGGGGTAGTGGGACAAGCCAGTTGGGAACATGCAGAGTGGGAGATGGATGCCACCGCTGAGAATATTTCATCCACCATTCATGGGAAAAAAAGGTCACTGAGAGTGATCCATAAAGTGGATGAATTGCCCAGGCAAGATACACAGATGCCAAAGGTCATACATTAAGTATCTCTGGTCTGAACAGACAACACAAATCAGCCTGAAAGCTCCCTGCCTGTGCAGAGGCGGCTCGGAGAGATGAGGTGCAGCCCTTCTCGTTTGATGGGTCTGCCCTAGCAGGCTTGGTGGGATCTGCATACTGGGTGAAATTTGCTTTCCAGGGCAAGCTGTATTTCCAGGCAGGAGAGCAGCATGGAAAAAGGTTTTACGAGGAGAGTAACAGAAGGGTGCAATGTATGTGGGACACTAGATTCAGTGGCAGAATAAAATGGAGGTATAGGAGGGAGGGAGTACAGGGAAATGGGAACTCAAATGAGCATATAGATGAAAATGTAGAGAGCCCTGGAGGGGAGAAGGGAAAGACTGAGTTTGGTAGAGGAGAGCAACGAGGTGCTCCAAAGAAAGAAGCAATAAATGCTGTGTAGCAGGTAAGGAAAATATAATTCTGTCATAATTTTGGATCTCTTTTCCCTCCAAACACAGATGTCTCTACAACTGTGTGCAAGTTTGTATACATCTATATGTCTATGTCCATACACGTATATGTAAATAAAACACTCTTTTTATGAAATTCATTTAATGGGGGTCCTGTATATCGAAAATTTTATTTTTCTTCTGCCACGGGAAAATTCCCTTAGGCTACCAACATCAGCTGCTTTCTGTTATGTTGCCATCTGTTATGTAAAATAACTAGAATTCCTTTTTTCTCTTTCCCCAGTGGCTTTCCTGTTTTTCAGCTCTGGTCAGCTCTGGTTAGTTTTGTCTTTTTAGCTTTCTTTTATGATGCAAAATAGACTTTTACTTGTTACATAAATAAAATATTGTAAAATAGGATAAAAGGATTTATCTCTACATATAAAGTGCATCAAATCTATCTACATTAGCCATTTGAGAAATACCCTTTGCTTTGCTTTCTTGTTGCTGATTTAAATCACAATATATTCCAAAGTGTATGTGGCATTTATGATGGGAGTTGTAGCAAGTCCACTCTGGCAGTATAGTGGTATACTTCAGATCTGAATCCAGATTCAGATTTTAAAACATCTTTGAAATGCAGATGTGATTCAATTAAGGGTTTCAATTTTGAATTTTCATTCATTTAAGATCCAATACTCAAATTATTGAGCCAGGAACTAAATATCCATAATATTTATACTGCCAGTACTTAACAGGGTACACCATAGATGGCTTTGAAGTCTTTGGAGACTTATTAGGTTGACATGGATTTTGAAAATATGTGAAATGCACTGTAAAACAGACTGCACAGTTGTATTGTTATCTTATTTTAATTCTTTTCTTAAAATTAGAACTTTTCTTTTTTTTTTGGTCACCCTTCAATAAGTTTTAGGGTAAAGCCTCTGCCCATCTTCCTGTGTAGCCTATCCATTCACAGTTTCTTTAAACTGAAGAAATATTCACTGTACATGAACAAAATTCAATTTATATCTGACTAAAGGGGTTTTACAGAAAAATTACTTTTCTGCAGGTTTTCAGATGACTGTATTAAAACCAGGATTCAATTGCCCTCAGAAGACAACAAACGCTGTGATGCAATGTCTATCCCTCTAGCTCACCTTTCCCCCGGGAGTCTGTGCAGCTCCCTCTGTTCCCTCAGCTGGTGGAAATGATCTTGGAGTTTACAAACTCTCTACATCACAAATGTCACTTTATAAATGAAAGGGGAGGGGAGGCTTTGCTATTTTTTAGCCTTGATTTTGAGCTAGATTTCCAGGAGGAGGGAAAATGTGATGGCATGGGACCAGCCACAGAGGATTGCTGACCCTCTGTGGTTTTAAAAGAAGGGGCAATGAGAGAAAAGTTGTTCACTGCCTGGTGCAAAATACTTCTTCAGATGTGAACTTCTGAGGGGGAGCTGGGAGGGACGGGGCTGTGGTTGCCTCTTGGAGCTGACCAGGGAGAAGCAGAGAGGGAATGACAGGAACTGCTCTCATCTGGGACTSTTGTATCTGCTCGCCTCCAGCAGATGAGCTGGTGGAAATAGTACAGCATTCATGAAGTTCATTGTTTCCTAAACCATCTGAACCTCTTTTTTTTTTAGTGTTTGGGATGAAAATCTACAAAACCCATGCAAAGCCTGCCTGTCCCTGCATATAAGTGCTAACTTGCCACGTGCTCCTGTAGATGTATACTGTGGCTCCACAAACTCACCAGCTTCCCTGGATAACTCTCAGTGTATTTAAAYGATTAAGGTGTCCTACCTGGGAGGTGTGAGTGTCCTAAGGGCCAGCAGCAATGGGTTTGTGGGCCTCTGCTTCCATGAAGGACTAAGAGACAGAGATGACGGATCTCATACCACTTAAATTCAGATACGTAAAATTCGTCACCTGTCTCAGCTGCTTTTCTGGGCATACTTTACAGTCATTAGAGGGAAAATAGGAACGTGCAAGAGACTTTTCTTCTAATCTAACTTTGACATTTCCCTTTCAATAAGAAAATATCCCCTCAGAGTGCTCCTTTGACACCACAGATGGCAGAGAGAGCCTAAACCCAACTTTTTACACATTGAAATTTAGATGAAACTAATTCCACCTGCTGTGTCTCACTAGGACTCCTCCTGGGACACGTCTGTGCTTGACGTGTCCCAGGAGGAGTCCTAGTGAGACACAGCAAAGCTGAAAGCCGGTGAGCAGTGAGCTGAGACAGCACAGTGGGCTGGGAGGTGTCCAAACGAGGGGATGCTGACCGGATCAATGGCACCACCACAGACCCAACCAAACTTGCTTAAATTCACTGTCATATGCCAGTCACAGATCGAACCAAATGCAGCTCCACAGAGATGTTCACTGTCAATCAGTAAGGTCCCCTGGAGCAAATAAGTGGTGTGTTTTAGAGGTTCCTCTGCAAGAGCATTCAGCACGGAGGTGTGCTCGCTGTGCGGGGAATTACCCAGACTTCAGTCTTGTAGCAACATGACAGTAGACTGAAGACGCTTCCCTCTCTCATAAGAATTCATGCTTTCTTGGATCACTTGAATTTGGCAGTAAATAATGGCTTTGAACATTACACCTTTAAGGCTACTAAATATGGGGAAAAAATTACAAATATAGTTTTTACTCTATGCAAGCCCTCTAAGAAGGGGCTACATATCACATATTTACTGAATGATCTTACAGGAATTCTCCAGTTAGGACCCTGCAGGAAAGCTGTAAACAGTAAGTTGCCCAAGCCACAGAGCAGTGGAGTTTGCTCCATCAGATGTGCCTTTTGGGGGTTTAAAGGGAGTTTAGAGAGATTTGTATATTAGGAAATTTGATCTGGGACGGGAAGAGAAACCTTTCTGCTACATGACAGACGCACTGAGCACTACGATGAGTTGCTGAAACTCTTCAGTCATGACAGCATGTTCAGTATCACTAACAGAAACAAGGATTTATCAGTGGGAAAAAAACCCAATAACTCATCCTGTCTGTCACTTTAGAATGATATATACTTGGCTTGCTTCCTCCTCCACTGACTTGCAGCCACCTTCAGGGATGGGACAAGTGCAGCTGTTCAAACAGCATGCAGCAACCCTAAACCATGCAAGGAAGTGGAGAGATTTATCATCACTCTCCATCTGCAAGGAATTCTAGGAAGACAGTTGAAATTACTTTGCATCCCCAAAATATTGCATCCCTTCTGACAAAAATATGCCAAGGTATGTTTAGTGTCCAAGCATTTTTGACTTCTTTGTTTTATGACGACCAAAGCAAGGGCCCACCATTGCAAGTCTCATGGAAGGAGCAATATTTACTTTTCAGCTCAATTTTGATAAATTGAGAACAAGCGAATGTTTTGACTGAGAAAGCATCATTTAATGGGAGTACTGAAAAAAACATGTTCTGAATTTTATTTTTTTCCTAATCTCTCAAAAAATGCAGAGAAGGTGAAAGAGTTTTTGTGGAGATGTGGGCAAAACTCCTTTTGTTTATGGCCATTTCTGACTCTCCTGTCGACGCATTACTTGATCATCTTCTCTGCAACCAATTTTTTTTCTCTCAAAAGAAGGTGGAATAGTCATTCCCATGTGATTATTTTCAGGAAAATATTCCCAACTTCAAGATACCTTAGGAGTATTTATCTAACCATGAAAAGAAGCTGTTTTTCTAGTTGTGTTAAAGAGCCAGAACTATGTTGAGAAGTGCACTACAAAGGAGATCTACAATATTATTATACAGATAACACATCTAGCATTGTACTGGAAACTTTTGCAATCAATTTATTTGAAACTCAGACACTGGCCTGGGCTGGCAGGGCTTCACTGATTTGTTCAGGGTGCAGGACTAGCTCCACAGCCCTCAAAGAACGAAGAAAATCACAAGCAGGGTGGCTCTTTGCTGTATCTGCATGACCCGGACATGTTGTACTAGTGATACCTATCGTACATATTACACAAGTAAAGGGTATGATCCTATAACTGGGCTTTGGATCTCTCACACAGGCTCTCCAATACTGAAGCAGAGCAGCTGAAAGTGAAAAGCTATCTGAGGCTTCACGCATCTTTAATTTTGGACAATGAAGCCTCCCTCTCTGGTTGACAGATCCCATGTTGCTCCTGGGGTGGATTTAAGCAGCTGTAATGTCAAGGATTTACAAAAATTCAAGCAGCGGAGTATAGCCCAGGGCTCCAGCAAGCACAGTTTAAATGGTATAATTAGGCATTTACTGAGATGTTTCTTTCTGCAAATTATATTACCTGGTTTTCACACATACTTACAGCCTTTGTTAGGGGAGGCATAAGGTACTATCGTAAGCCCTATTGAAATATTCAATCTATGTTTAAAATGCTGCATTAGTAAAGCCAGCAATTCAAGCATTTATTAGAAATGCAATTTTCAGACCTTTACGTGCAACCAGTTGTTTATTACTAGCCAGGTCCATTGGACCTCACATGTTCTTCAGGCATGGCCTACAGAAGACCAGCCTGGAAGTGCAGAAGAGCAGGGTTGTCCTGGCTGACTGGCACATCACTTTGCTGGTGACTTTGCTTCCTCCCTTAGCCTTCATCCCTCTTGTCTATCTCGACTGCAAACTGTCTGGAGGAGGGACTCTTCCTCACTCACTTACACAAAGTAGTCCCAATGTAGATTGAGGTCTGTGGGCAGTACTCTAACATATACATATATAACATTTTCAGAGGACTAACAAGACATTTGGAAGTGAGAATTACCTGCTTTTCCTCTTTGAGTCCCTGCAATGAGAGCTGCTTACCAATCCACCAGGAGCCAACAGGTCTTGTCATCCTTTTTTCTCCTCTCACCCTGACCTTGCTACAGCTCTAAAATTTCAAGATATGATATTCCTAGTTGTGTTGAACCTTACTTTCTGAGAGACAAAAATCTGGGTACTCTCTCTCTGAAAGTTTGACTCGCAGCAGGAAAAAAAGCCTCACAGGAGGTCTACTCTTCCAGATTAATTCCTCTTAATTCTTCTCATTCTTGAGGTCAGGAAATGATATCAGGAAATTATATAACACAAACAAAACACGGTTGAAAGGGGAAACTTAGACTGAACAAATATCTTTCCTGTTAGGATGCTCATGATGAAAACTGCAAACGGCTGTCAAGGGCAGCCCTTCACCCAGGGCTGTGCTTTCTTTCCTGGCCTGAGTACTCTTCTCCTAAAAAATAGTTCACCTACAGCCTTACAAAAGATGCTGAATCTGAAGTAGATAGGAAAGAGCTGCCGTACAAATGTGCCATGTGATTTTTAAAACTATTGCTGGTAGATATTTCTACAAAGAACTGCAAATATGATGGAAGTTAATGTAAAGGAAACCACCCTGTGGATCAGAAGCATTTTCACTTCTGTCATCGAGAGTGCAAGAAGTGAATGACTTTGGCTTCTAGCTACAATATTTACCAGTACCTGCCACTTTATGTATGTAAAAGTGGATGCTTAGGCTAGCACATTGTCTTCATTTTCTTCAGTGCTACTTTCAAGCAAACCTTTGAGAAGCACCGTAAGCACCACAAGCCCAAAGGCTGAGCAGCCATGGCTGCGCACTGCTGGTGGGTGTCCAGGCACAGCCCCAGCCCTGGCCAGGGCACCAGCATCGCCCGGTTTGGTGTCCGGCCCCTCTGGAACAGCCATAGGGTATTTGTCACTTGCGACTAACCCACCCCAGTTTCCCACTTCTGTGCAATGTATGCTGCTCTCTGTATCTGCAGAATACGTAAGTCAAGAATAACTCGTTCTCAGTTATTGTGGCAGCCAAAAGATGTTAGAAAGGAAATGTAAGTTGTTTCAATTCTTTCTGTGCGATTTGTTCAGCTTCAGAAAGGAGAGAAACATGCAGCGGCAAGTCTGTGAATGGTTTAAGGGAGGGTGAATCCGTGGGTGTAACTATGTCATCCAGCGTACCCAAGTTCACAAAACAGGCGTATGAGCCTGAGAAAAATGGGCAGAGAAACAGAGAGACAGAGAGAAAGAGAGAAGAAAAGAGAGAGGAAAAGAGAGGGAGAGAGAGGAGAGAGAAAGAGAGAAGGAAAGAAAGATAAACAAAGAAAGAAGAAAGACAAAGATCAAAGAAAAGAAAGAAAGAAAGAAAGAAAGAAAACAGGGAAAAAAAAGAAAAAAGAAAACAGAAAAAAGAAAAAAGAAAAAATGAAAAAAGAAAAAAAAAGAAAAAAGAAAAAGAAAGAACAGAGGAAGGGAGGGAAATTTATACATCTTGTTTATAAACTATGACTTTCCACATAGCCTAATTTTCATCACTGAGTTAAAATATGAGACTTAACATAAAAAATGTACTTAGGAAGTGAAACACAGCAAATACCATAATGATGGAAATATAATCACAGACAGCAGTAAACTGAAATGGCTCAAGGGCAGACAGACCAGCTCTGCAGACTAGCACCAAACAACACTCCATCCCCAAACATTGAGAGACAATATCAAGCCAAATGAATATCTCTGAACAACTTTTGCTCTCAAACTGTTCAAATCCATATCTGACCTCTGCTGGCCAGGTTTTTCTAGTCTCTGTATATGATCCATTTACAGAACACCACATGCCAGCTTCCCAGGCATGGCTGAGGTTGGTAGGTGATATTTTGCAATGGCTATTTTGGTTCCTCTCTCAGTGGAGGAATTACACCAAGTTTTTAAGCAACTGAGGAATCCAACCACTATTTCTAACTGTTTTCCAAACCCTGAGCAGACACCAGTACTTTGGAAGATAGTGTTTGGTGGAGTGAGGTATATGACTGGTCTCCCAACAGATACCCAGGCAGCGTGGCCTCGTTTCGCTCGCCTGCCTGGGAACTCCCCGGGTCAGGTTTCCCACGCCTAACACACCTTATTGCCACCCAGCCACCGGGACAGCTACGACTGCGTTGACAGAAAAAAACCCACCCTTTGCTTATAGAATACTTTGTGGCCAGACTATTATTAACACAGATTTTCATGTTCACATTCTTACTGTGTTTATATAAAACAGAATTGACTTTACTTGCTTGTTTTAAACTTTTAGGAAGCGCAGAGAGAACATGCCTGCATGGGAACATGTGGACTGGCCATCAAAGAAGGATGAGTTCTCCTCTTTGACTGCAAAACTGCATCTGAAATGCATGTGACAGGTAGTTGATTAGTTTAAGACATCACTGAGAGGCATTCACATACTGGGTGTGCTACAGGGACCTGGGACAGCACAAATAAACTACGGTGAGATGCACATTGCAGAGGTACAAGTCTCCACAAACATCCCAACCTTGTGCTCAGCCCTCACCGAGAGCCATCGCCTCATGGGGCTTGGGGAAGTGTCCCTCCTCCTGAGCACTGCGGGGCACATCCCCACTCTTTGGAAATAATAACCATGTAATTTCCTGGGAACATCTGACAATGACAGCTACATGAACACTAATCACAGGTAGTCTCTAAAAGTAGTTTCAGATGCAAATTGTAGCATTCCTCAGAATGACCAAGTCCTGTTTTAATGGCAGAGTTTATGAGCTCTTGCACTATA
The DNA here is from genome assembly GCA_035582835.1 of Phoebastria nigripes. Lineage (NCBI taxonomy): Eukaryota > Metazoa > Chordata > Aves > Procellariiformes > Diomedeidae > Phoebastria > Phoebastria nigripes. The sequence continues at coordinate 66,607 of JAYKAV010000145.1, forward strand.
ATAATAAGGTGTATTGTGCACAGGAATCAACAGCTTCGCATGAACTTAAATGTACTTTCTTCTTTCAAGCATCAATATGTATTACAGTTGGGTTTACACTGTAATCCTTGGCTAGCCACAAAAACCTGTAGACTTTCAGATGCTTGTCCCCTGTTAATGAGCCCACAAGACTGACATAACTTGGTGTTATGACATCAATGCGACCTCATATTTACATGGAAAAAATCACCGGCAGAACATATCAGCACGAGTCAAATCCTGAAATCTTTTCCTGAGCAGAAACTCTCATCAAAATCAGTAGGCCCAAAGATGTAAGGATCACTCACGTAAAAGTTTCAGGGCTGTTCTTTCAATCTACATATCTAAAAAATACCTGTTAAAATGCGTCAGATCAGTTTGCTTTGTGTCTTTTCTTGCCAGCATGAAAAATGCCTTGATGATTGCACAATCACAGTCCTTCAAAGAATAGCTCTGTTTTGACTTAAAAAACTTCATAATGCTGGCTTAGCCACGTAGACTACTCTTGCCTTTGGGACGAATGAGATACTTTCTGCCTATCAAGCTGAAATCCATGCAGCAGTTCTCAGATTTTAATGAGCAGAAAATCTTTGTTGGAAAGACAGGTTAGACTTGATTTTTTTTTTTTAAGATGAGAAAATACTGTCAGTAGCAGTGGGAAGGAGTCGACGTGTGTTCACTGGTTACAGCAGTTACAAGATCTTGTATATGAAAAAAGGATTAGAGCAGCATGGATTTCACCTTTTGTAGACCTGGAAAATTTAGTTACAGGTTCATATTGGTGAACAAATGCCATGAGCTGATCCCACTCCTATCGACATTAAGGGGAATTTTGTCATTCATTTTCTAAGGAACAATTCTTATTTATTTTCTTTATTCCATGCCCAAGAATCTTACCTGAGCAGCTCAGGGATTTAACTTTGCAACACGCTCCCAGGACATTATAACACAGACAGTGCAGAAGACCTGATTTTAAAGATGTGTCTTAGTAGAGGCATTCCTATCGGAACAGGGAATGAAGCCTATTGTGTAGATAGCAGGCAGCCATGGAAATCAAGGACCGCAGACTGGATTTAAGGGTGGCAACACGAGCTCCTAGTGTAAAGCAAAAGGGGAGAATGTGATTCATGGATGTATGAACAAGGAAGTAGTGAGTAGGAGTGGGGAGCTGATCTTATCTCTCCCCACTGCTCTGGTAAGACTAATATTGGCATAGTGCAAAAAGTTCTGGTGCCCATATTTTAAATGGGAAAAGTTGGAGACAGGTCAGAGAGAGGATGAGAGAAAATGTCTCTCTCTAGTGAAAGCCTGGAAGGGATCTCTCTGCTTACCTTATCAAAAAGATGGAGACATGACTTGATTAAAGTGTACAAGTACCACCACAACAAGATAATACTGTATGCAAAAGATCTCCTTCATCTAGTGGAGAGAGCATAGCAGGAATCAACGGCTAGAAGCTGAAGCCAAACAAATTCATACAAAGAAACCCAGGCATGCATTATTAATAGTAAGAGCAATTAATCCTGGGAACTACTTACCAAAAGTAGGGTTGGATTCTCTGTCTCTTGATGTTTTCAGATCAAGATTGGATGTCTTCCTAGTAGAGATGCCCTAGGCAAACCCCTATGAAAGGGAAGCAAGGTGAGACATAATAGTCCATGAAACACCATCAGACCAGTTGACTGGATGATCCTGTTGTTACTACTCACTGGCTCTATCTCTGTTAGTAAATTAAAGTGTCAGGACCCAGGCCCAGACTCCAGAACGTGATCACCTACGCTATTAAATTGGTAGGATAGTCCCTCACGTGCTGTTGGCCTGGGTCAACTAGCCCTCTCCCAGACACACTTAGCACAGTTTGGGAATGAGATGGTCCAGGGCTACAGGAAATTTGGACATGGGCACCCTATTTTGGAAAGGAAAGGAAGGTCATGGTGGTACATGCTGACCAGACCACCCTTTGGTTGGCAAAATCCATGTTTACCTGTATTACTTGCAAAGGCTTGAGTTGGCTATGGCTGCACAAGCTTCAACGCCAAGCAAGAGAAACGCTTGTGAATCAGATATTCCAGAGCTGCCTCTGAGTAGGTGGAATGATGTTGACACACTCACAGCTTTGATGAGCCCTAAAAGGGAAAAAGGAAGAATGTTTTGACATATTTTGAATATTCAGAAAGGATAATTGTTTCCTGCTGTAACTGACATTCCATAGGAGTAGTGTATTCCTGCCAGTCATGTCCATACTAGATAGAGACGTTGAAGCAGTGCTTCCCACACAACCCTCGCAATTAGGCAACACAGAGCCTGATAACTGGGATCTTTTAAATGTCAACATAGCTTCCTATTCCAGTGCTCACTTGGTGCTCATTAGCAGCATTGAATTAATGTGGTTTGTTGCTGACGGTGAAGATGTACGGGGACCCAACTGCTACCCCTCGATGTCTGCTGTAACAGGAAAACAAGGAGTGCAAGTTCATTACAAGATTTAGTATCTCATCTCAGGGATCCCAGAAGGATGCCCTTCACTGTTTCCAACTGCTGGAAGCATTTCTTGCCTCCTGAATGTTAAACAGATACCAACCCTCAGGCTTTTTATAGAAGAAAAAATCCCATATACTCTGACTAAAACTTTAGCAATTTCTACAGTGAAATTGCATCTACAATGCATGTCTTCCAGCACTGTTGAACCTGGCAGCACAGTAAATATTGTATGGGCCATAAAGACAGTTGGGCAGTAGCTGCTGGACTACCACTGTGCGCATCAGATGTCCCTAATGCATAATTTGGTCTGTTGGGAGACATGGGACAAAAGACTGGCATTATAGCAAGCCTCTACGTAAAGACTTCCAGACTTCATCTCCATTCATAAATCAACTAACACAGAACCCCCAAGAGAAAACGAAATAGTATTATCCTTTCTTCCTTGAAGAAATCAAGACAGAAAGGCTAGCTGCTTTTGGTTCACAAGACGTCCAAAGAGAACTGAAGGGCGGGTCTCCATTGCAGGTCGCTGTGCAGAGACACCACGTAGCTTTATGAGCGCTGCATACCTCCAAAGCAGATGTTTTCCTCCATGCTGAGTACCACAGTGCCAGGACTAACTTAGCAGACAGTATCTGAATGAGGGAGTTTAGCATTAGTTCACATATCTCCACAAAACACCCAAACCAGCCTTGTGCTCTGTGTGTATCGCAAGACACTCTTGCTCAAGAAAACTGAACAATTCTGAGTATCTCTGAGACTCGCTGAAAGAGCACTACAGCTGCAGCAAGGGAATGCAAAAAGACCCTTTTCAGTTCTCTTCTGCAAGCCTAAAGATCCTATGCTGACAACAAGGTCATCTATCTCAGATCAAGGTTTATTATTTTTGTGAAACTCAGATCACTCAACACCTGGAGGCAATTTCCTAAGCATCTGCATTTTTACAATGTGAAGCCAAGGTGGGATGAAAGGGCAAAACCCAGTCAGCTCTCAGAAAAAAACTGGCACTCCTGGGCTTTGCAAGTTTGCCTTAGCTGAGTAAAGTTGTCATTTGCAAGGTATCCGTGAAAAGCTTCTGGTTTAAGTGAAGCAACACTGTGGTTGCCATTTTCCCATCATTATACAGAACACCCATATTTTAGAAAATTTCAGTCACATTTCATCCTGGCCTTAAAAAAGTATGTTGTCATAAAAAGTGGATATAACACTGAAAAGCAGCACTCTGAGCAGAGGATACAATTATACCAGAAAAGTGTAGAGAGGCCCATGGGCTGGCCATCGCTTATCCCTGACCTGGGCCAGCTTGCACTCTCGCAGACACAGCTCAGGCACGTTCAGGTTCAGGAGCTGGACCGTTGCCAACAGCCATTTTGGATGTGGCCACTCAGTTTTGGGGGAGAAGGTTTCTTACCTGTGTGGACATGAGGCATGCTGCAACTCTAGACCATGGGGCAGAAAGCAGTCCTTGAACTATTTTTTATTCACAATGGTGCCATCTTAGGATTTATCTTGCCAGGACATGAGAGAACAAGAGCAAATGAGGCTCTCAGCAGCAGTTCAGACATCAGGACTTAGCAGGAGGCAGTGAGTTACTGTAAAAAAGTCAAGATTCAACTTAGGACACTAAGTTGAGTTGTCTACATCTAGGTGTCAACAGGTGAGGCGAAGGAGCAGTTCAGTTTTTACCACCTGAGACCTTCTTGGTGCCCTCTCTGGCTTCTGGACAACAGTGCAAAAGACTTTGGGTCTTTTCTGTGCTGTGTCATTTCTCACAGCACCACATAAATGTCTTGTGCACCCCAGGATATTTTTCTGGGCAACCAAGCTGAGCCCGTAGCCTTGGGCAGTGGTGACCTGAATTGCTCACTGTGCTTCATTGGCTGTACTGCCAAGCTCTCCACTGACCATGATGGTCTCATATGTAAAATGCATACTAGGTGTGGTTTGCATGTAGACACTGAAGTTCAGGAGTCTTAATATAGAGCTGAAACCTACCCCAACTTTCTAAAGGATTAAACTTTAAATTCATAATAAATTTCATGAATTTATAGACAGACAAATAAAATCATATATTGGTCTTAATTAAGATTATTATAAAGAAAAAATCAGAATACTACTCTTACTTGTTCTATTCAAAGCATAGAGAGGTACAGATATCAAGGGCTACCAGTGCTGATTTCCATACTTTGTATTACTCTTCATTCTGCCATTCTAGGTACTGAAATTCTGTCTGTGTGAGATGGTATTACATTTTTAGAGAAGGTCATGGATGGATTATGTGGATGCAGCACTGGTCTCTAACGTTTTTTAATATTTTTATAGAGCATAGAAAGCAAAGGTGGTAATAAATTCCCAGGTCATATCTAGCCTGCTACCACCCTCTCTATAACAGTGACAGTGAGTCTTCTCAGATGGACGCACTGCAATGTGAGAACTTCTAACAGAAGAAATGAAGGGGCAGTAGCAAGAAGAGAGAGGCTTGGCAAATGGCTGAGTAAGAGACTTGCCAAACTGAGCCCAAATACATGACCTGGCATCTGTCAGGACGTGTCCATGTCCACTATATGCTCAGTCTCGTGATGGACATGTTGTCAGGCAGAGGAGTCTGACTCACAGATCTCTTCTCCACTCTGCTGTTGAGCGTCTGCTGGATCCTGGGAGCATCCCTCACCTCTTTGCGCTTCTGCTGGTCATCATCCCATTTTTTTGGTCTCGTCTCCTTACTTTTGTAACACTTTCAGCATGTGCTGCTAAGTTGGGTCCAATTTTGAACTATGCCTCCTAGAAAACTGGAGCGACCCTAACTCAACCTCCCATTCAGAAACTTGGGAGACTAAACAATGCTGTGCAGCCCAGGTCAAGCACTGTTTTCCTGGTCACAGCAGCGAGCTTTAACGAAGTGTTTTAAATGAGCAGAACTTTATTAGAGGGAAGAGAGGTAAGGAAACAGAAGGAAGCATTAGTCTGGGAAACTTGAATTAACAGTCAGCAAACCCCAGCCTTGCTCCTCAGCGTGGTTATTAAGGAATTAGCCCAGACCCAGCTTTCTGCCTGCAGCCGTGACAGTGCCGAAGGGACGGCTGCTGCCCTCCTCCCTGGTTGCACTTCCCTTGCAGCATGCCCATGCTCAGGATGGTTCAATGGGATGGCTGGTCAGGCCATTTCCAGAGCTGTCAGTATCCCATGGACAATGATCTCAGCCTCGCCGCTGGTGAAGGATGTCCCCATGGAGCCTCCCAGCTAGGGAGATACTCCCAGTTGCCCCAGACTGGTGCCTGGTAGCCTCCATGCCATGGGTTTTGCCATGGGCTGCTGTGGCTCACAGGAGCCCCACAGCTCAGCAGTACCACCTCTTGCTTATGGCTGGGGATCTGCTCCCGTCTGCAGTCATCACTCTCTCAGGCCACCTCCTCCCCTTGTCAGGGCCATCACCACACTGGTATCCACCTGGAGCTCTCTTGGGAAGCTGGGGGTGGCTCTTCTCCAGGTTTACCAACGGGGCCAGAGGACTCCACAACTTTTAAAATGCCCAGCCATCACATTTACAAGCTTTCTGGGTGCAGCAGTTGTCTCCTACTATGTGTTTTCACTGTAGCAAGGCCAAAAAATCATAGAATCATAGAATCATTAAGGTTGCAAAAGACCTCTAAGATCAAGTCCAACCATCAACCCAACACCACCATGCCCACTAAACCATGTCCCTAAGTGCCACATCTACACGTCTTTTAAATACTTCCAGGGATGGTGACTCCACCACTTCCCTGGGCAGCCTGTTCCAATGCTTAACCACTCTTTCAGTAAAGAAATTTTTCCTCAGGTCCAATCTAAACCTCCCCTGGCGCAACTTGAGGCCATTTCCTCTCGTCCTATCGCTAGTTGCTTGGCAGAAGAGACCAACACCCACCTCGCTGCAACCTCCTTTCAGGTAGTTGTAGAGCGCGATAAGGTCTCCCCTCAGCCTCCTCTTCTCCAGACTAAACAGTCCCAGTTCCCTCAGCCGTTCCTCATAAGACTTGCTCTCCAGACCCTTCACCAGCTTCGTTGCCCTCCTCTGGACACGCTCCAGCACCTCAATGTCCTTCTTGTAGTGAGGGGCCTAAAACTGAACACAGTATTCAAGGTGGGGCCTCACCAGTGCCGAGTACAGGGGGACAATCACTTCCCTACTCCTGCTGGCAAATATAAAGCTTCTAGCTATTACTAATGTAAGTAACAATGATGGTTTCAATAATACAATGCTACATGGTCCACGAGAGGATTATAACTCTACCAAATGGCCCAAAGTGATGGGAGTGCAAACAGGAAGGTGGGCTAAAAAAAAAAATAGTGTAGGTAGTGAACTGTTGAAGCACTGGCCTCTCTGCGATGGAGAATGTGGTTGATAACCATCACCCCTCTGATGCCCGAGAAGAGGGATGCGTGCTCAGGTACAGGGGGAGGCATGATGCAAAAGGAGGATAAGGAAAGGAAACACAGGGAACAACAAGGAGGAAAAAGGATGAGCAGAGCACATGATGTTAGACGGGGCAGAAGAGCAGGATGAGGCAGAGAAACAGCCGATCTGAGACATGGTGCGGCCGTTTCCTACCCACAATGTTCCATCTTCCCTGAGGACACCCCCCTCTCTTCCTTCTCCCCCTTCAAGTCTTCACTACCAGCACACACTGTGTGCTCAGGACTGCAGACCAGGACACCTCCTGCCTGGACAGCCACAATGGCACCAGTGCTAGTGCCATCCAAAAGAGGCTGGAGATCCTTTTTTCCAACCTGTACCTCTCCTCCTCCTCCCTCAGCATGCTTTGGCACTGATATTAGCCTTGAAGGTCCTTACATCAGGAACGAATTACATTTGGTTCAGGTTTGTCAAGTGCTATTATAATCCATATTTGTATCTCTCCAAAGCCTTTCTACCAGGTCCCAGGATATATTCTCCCTCTGATTACGTGTTACAGAAACTCCCTTCGAGCCGCCTCCCCTCCCCGTGCACACAGAGCAGCATGCACAGGGTTAACTGAGCTCTTCACAGCATTCAAATTTTTGAAAACTGGGCCATGAGCGTTGTAGCTTTCAGCATGTTTCCTCCTGTGCGGAGGCGCGGAGCCGGAGCGCGCTGTGGGTGGCAGACGTGAGTGACACGGTACAAAGTTCGGGCTGGTCTGACTCGACTGAAGCTGCGGCTGAGTTAGAGGCAGTGGCGCTGGCTCAGCCCAGGAGTGGAGAAATGTCTCTGTTGGGTACGATAATGGAGTGTGAGAGATGTTGGGAGGTGAAAGCCATGGCAGACCAAGCTGGCAGCAGGACCCTGCGAACACTCGTCTCCCAGTGCCCCCCAGCCAGGCTGCCTCGCTCCCGAGGATATGATTCATGGACATACAGTAATCAAGGGAAACGTGAAATATTTGATGTTCCCCCCACCCTCTCGCAGCAAAAAATGCATTGGCTTTCACGTCCTGCAGGCAGCTCGCTCGTGTACATTGTGCATTCCTTGGAGCAAGGAAACAACCAGTGGTGTTTCACTGGAAAAGAGAAACACCCGAGCAGTGCCAAGGACAAGGCGGGATGAGAAGAAGAACAAACAGTCCGCAGCACCTGCCGCTGGGAGAGGCCGTCCTCAGGCCTGGGACACGCCAGCAGCCTGAGGGACATCAGGCTGGAGCGACGTGTCATATTCCCTGCAGCTGACAGTGAGGAGTCGTGGGATGAAATGGAGACTTTTGCTGCGGAAGAGCCCTGGTTCACATTAAAAAAAAATTAAAAAATCAATCTGCTGCCACATGCATAGCTTGGCTCTGTTACAACTTGTGCATGATTTTTGATCAGCCCTCCTCATGGCTGGAGAGGCATCAGCCATTTTGTGCTTAGGCACAAACTAAAGGATGTCTTGTCTTTGTTTTCCCATCGTCTGTCCTCTCTGTACCACATACAGCTGATCTTTACTCATCCTTACTTTATAGGGAAGGGCAAAGCACCCAAGCATTCAAGTGCATTGCATCAAAGATAATGCTTTGTAAAAAAAAACAACACAAAAACCCACCCTGGGTATGCAGTGAAAGGGCCTCCCTCCCTCCCTCAGGTGGAGATGAGATTTTGGGACTTTGCAATATCAGTCTGGCAGTTTGGGCTCCTGTTTCAAAGGAGCTTCTTCATTAAATAAATCCTATTTAAATCTGCTTCTCTATCACCAGAAGAACCACTCTGGGCAAATCCTACCTCTCTTCCTTCTGTAAATGACTGTGATGAGCCCACTCATGTGCACTGGATCTGCATTGCCTAAAGTTAGTAACAAACAACTTAGTGAAATAAAATTAGCATTTTAGCCATTTCTTTCTCAGATTCTCATTTCCTGATTTCTCTTTGTTATCTACGTAGGAGGAAAGGAAGTGAGATCTTCTTCATCCTTTCTGGCTGTGAGGCAATTAATTCCTCTTTTTAATTGTGAGGGTGTTTTGACATAAATGGTTTAACTTCCAACCAGGTTGTCTTCTGCATCTCCCACTGCTTCTCAAAACCTTTGAGAAATATAATGTGTTATCGCTGCATGGACTCCCTAACTCCCACATTGTGCTACCTCTGGAAAATACTCCCATGGGGATACCTATTATGTCAAGCGCTTTTTTAAATTATAGGGGCTTTAAGCAATCCTGCTCCCTGACAGTCCTGATTACATCGCTGTGAGGACAGACAGATGGCTGGCGTGTTGTCCCTGCCGAGGCTGCCCCTCTGCCCCCTTCCCATGGGGTCAAGGTAGCTTGAATCCCTGCCTGCCCCAGCAAGGCTGCTTTTTGGGGAGCAACTTCATTTACCACCTCTGTGACTGCTTCTTCCCTTGGTGGAACGTGAAAGGAAAAGAAATCACCCTACAAGTACCCTGGCAACTAGAGAGGGTTAAAAGTTTCCTTCAGAAATCTGCTTTATCTGAAGATTTTGGTTAATATGAACCAAAATGGTTTGCTAGAACATGTGCATCCCCTTTGGAGGGGGAAAAAAGGGAGAGATTTTTGCTTAACACAGGAGAAATTTATTCCACCAAGGTAGCTAACAGGTCAGTGTCAGGGACCTTTGCCTAGATCAGACTTCAAATGTCCTTTCTACAAATAGCTGGACATGAGGACAGGGACTCAACCTTTAGTCTACCATCTAAATCTGAGTATAAAAAAAAACATTTCCTGTTTATTCCAAGGTTGAATGAATAGTTAGAGGGAAAATTTTGGCTTGGGTTGAACCAAGAAACAGAAATTTGGGGCTTCTGGAGAAAAGAAATACTTTTGTTACCATCTAAGATATTTTTTATCTAAACCAAAATGTTTTAAGACTCTTGGAGGAGATAGAACTTAACCCTTCAAAGGCTTGCTTTTGTAAATTTAGGGTAATTTTAAAAGTCAAGATGCCTTTCTGCAATGAAAAGTGAAAAGTTATGTTTGGCAAATGCCAGGAAGAAATACCAAAGTAATATTTTCAAAAATATTGACCCATTTTGAGGGTCAATATTTTTGGCCAAACTTAACCCAGATCTATAAATAGATTTGGTCTTTCTAAAGGTGGTGGGTTTTTTGTTTTGTTTTGTTTTGTTTTGTTTTGTTTTGTTTTGTTTTTTTCAGGAAAAAAAGTACTGTTTGTAAAATTAAATGTAAAAAACTTCACATTCTCTCACCACACCTGGAATAAGGACCTTGACCATTTGGCTATGCTGGAGTAGGTGAGGGGCTTCTCCCTCACTCATATTCTTTTTTTTATCTCTAAAAATAGTGGTTTTCTCCTGCAGTGAAAAAAATCAGTTTTCTGGTCAGAACTCTTGCCGGGCTGTGCCCTGTCTCGCAGGAGGGGTGAACTCCATTTCAAACCTACTTTTCCATTAAATGCCTGACCAACCCGTGGGAGCAGTTTATGAATGGAAACACTGCCAGCAAGCCCACATGCACTTCCCAGTCCTCTGGCATCTCATCTGCTGACAGAGAAAGAGGTGGCAGAGGAATTATCTAAGACAGTGGTACAGTCTCTTGTGGACTAATTCCAGAGGAAAGCAAGACAAAATTATCCTCCAGGTTTGAGGCTTTTACTGTCCAAGGAAGAGAAAAACCCACTAATGAATGACTTCTGGTGAGCTGAGTATCAGGCCATGTACCTGTAGGTAAAAGCGTGTTTAATTTCTTGAGCTGGATATCAGTTACACTATTGTGAGTAATATCAGCCAGATTATGACTATTTCGCCACTCCTGCAGACTCAGAGGATGGCAAGCCGAAATTGTTGCCCTTATCTGTTCTGCCTGTTTGTTCTTGTGAAAAGCGAGGGACAGGTTTTCGAGTGGGACAGGTTTTCGAGGGCTCATTGTCAACAGCTATAACTGCTTTCAGCACAGTTCACACCCAAAGGCAGGTCAGCGAGCATTATTTTCACTTCCCTTGGAAATGTACTGAGAAACGCCGGAGATGAGATTTTATGTAATGCAGCAATGTAGTACAGCACTCCGCAGGCCATTTACTGGACCTGGTGATTTAGACTAGCATGAAGAAGCAAGGTCACTTTATTAAAAGCTCACTCCTGCCTCTACAGTATCGTCGAAACAAAAAGTTTTACACAATCTCAGCATCAGACATGCCGGTTTTCAATGGCAGCATGATGCACTGATGCACATGGGAACTACAGTTTCACAGCCAATGCATGTGCCACAAATTCACACAAAACATAGTCTTTCCTTGTATTTATAGGGCCAGGATGTTGCCATGCATAAGATTGTGTTTTTAGATTTTGCAACAGTTCCCTTCTGAGGGCAGAAACCTTATTGCCCCCCAAATAAATACTATGAAACCAAAATAAATGCCAAGGGAATACTGGCTTCAATATAAATGGCCTAAATTCTGGGTCCTTAACTGGTGCCTTCCTTGTATAATAACCACTGAGTCAGAGTATGACCCTGAATGCTCAGTCGTTACCTCCTGGGGTGTCGTGGGGAAGGCAGAGCTGCTAATTCTCAAAAGTGCGTAGTGAAGTATAACATATGAAAGGGCAGGACTAAGCTTTACATCATTTTTTAATTCAACGACTCATTCATTCAAATAAGATTTACAAAGACGTTATGCAATTTTGCTGTACGCAGTCATCAGGGGTGTGTAATAAATATCTAATTCACAGACTGAGAGATTTAATTGGATGTAGATCATCTTATGACCATGGTCAGAAAGCAAACAGGGACTGTGCACCAAATGAGCTTATAACAAAATGTGTTAAAGTCTCTGACTCAGTTGTTGTCTTATATAAAAGAGAAATGCTAGAGAATTGTGAAACCTTGTGAATTMCGCAAGGAGGGAGTTTAATTACTTTTATTGAATTTATAGATTTTTTTTGCACTGCTAGTAGCTTTTAATTACTCATTACATTTTGAGCACTTGAAAATCAGAAGTAAGAACTGCAGGTAAATTTGTCCTTGATACTGCTTTTAGAGTAATGGAAAATTAAAACATATCTGTACAGGTTATTTTACAGTGATATTTTAATTCATACATAATATACTGAAAGAGAAAAACAAATGAACAAACAAAATCTTACTAACTCATTTCTTCCTGAAAACTTGCCAAAGAGATTAAATAAACGTTTCTCAGCAATCACATAACAGCATTTTTACTTCCACTAGAAAGGTTCTTCCACTTCAAAAAACTCCAAATATATTTATTTATGTTACCAAAGACCATTTCAGAAGTTATACCACACACACACAACTATTTTCCACCCTGTAATTTACTGGAAATACTGACATAGTTTCTTGCAAATAAAAGGTGGGGAAAATATAAAAATATAATATTTATTGCTAAATGTATAAAAATCAAATAATGAAAACTTGACACATGGATTAATTGAAAGAAAAAGCTATTTTTTTCATATCTAAAAATTCTAAATGTATCATCAAGAAGGAAAAACAGAAACTTAAGTATGCCTCATTATCTTCCAAAGCTGTTCAGCGCTAATGGAGTGAAAGATACAGTGATTTGAATTTTTTTACACGGACATCTACAACCATTCATTTTATAGAAAATACCGGAAGAAAAACAAGTGAAAAGGCATAAACATGGCATAAGCACTCGACACAAGGAAATGGAAGTAATATCTGGGGAGTTATGGAAAGAAACATACTTTAGCCCAGAAAATTGCTGATTATTTCAAGTAATGCTGACCCCAGTCTCCCTCGTCCCTTAACATAGTCACCTTGCCCACGGCAATGACAGTCACTGGACTTAACTGAATTCTCAATTACATTTGTGTTGCTACTATTGGGTTTAATTTACCTATTTGGTATATTAGGTAGTTAACTAGTTGTGTGAAACAAAGAGTGGAATTCAAATGTCTGTCATTATCAATACCAATATTGCAATCCCAAGTATTGCATCTCCATCAATTTTATTGACCAGCAGGGACTACAGAGCCTAAATTGTGGTAACAGGGAAAAAAAAGTATCACATTGGTGTTCCTGTTTTTTTACAGTTATAAATTTCCACTTAGTCTGCACTCTACACATCCTGAGGGTTGCAGCAATTCTTGCTGATGGCTGATCTCAGTTTAGTAATTTCATTTCTCTGCTTCTCATGTAGCACTGAGATGGCACATACAAACAAAGCATGTCAATTTGATTTGAGTATTTTGACATCTCCTCTAACACCTTTACAGCATGAGCACAAAAATAATAAATCACTACCATTATTTATTATTTGCACCCAAACTGTCAGTGTTTAACAGGCATTTGGACAATGACCTTAATAACATGCTTTAACTTTTGGTCAGCCCTGAAGTGGTCAGGCAGTTGGACTAGATGATCATTGTAGGTCCTTTCCAACTGAAATAGTCTATTCTATTCTATTCTATTCAAAAGCCTTGGCCAAGTTCAGGGGATGACTGTAGTAACTTCTTTCTGCATAAAAGTGATGATTAGGTCTCTGCCTCAAACGTGCAAGATGACTATAAAGAATAATGAGTATAACTTCAAGGTTTACTCCTGAAGCCAGGTTCTCCTGGTAGCCAGGAGGAGGTAGCAGGACACAGGGAGTGTTTTGGGGCTGGATGGCGCAGTGGCCCAGGCCAACACCATGATGTGGGTACTGACACCTGTGCTTGGACCTGCACCCTGCAAGCATGGAGTTTGCTAGTGCAAACACGGCCGATGAGGCCGGGCTTTCAGCTCTGGCTACCTACCCCCAGTAGTTTACAAACCAAGCCCCAAATTATGTGAAGCTCACTCCTCCCACCACCACATATTTATGCATTCTTGCCACTCTCGAGCAAAGTTTTCAGCCAGGCGGTGAAGAATTTGATGCTAAACACTGAAGAAAAAAAAAAAGGATAAGAGCCAGTGGCGAAGAGCTGCGAATTCCAGCAGTCTGCGGTGCCTCTTGCTCGCCTGCCCCAGTTTTGGGTTACACCATGTGTGTGACTCAGCCGGGGAGAGTGAGCGCCAGGAGGGGTCGGAAATAAATGTGTTTGGAGGAGGAAACTGAAGGAAGAAAAGTGTTCTCTGTAGGGGAATAGAATGGTATGTAGGACTGCATGGTGGAAATCCAACATAAGCCTCGTGCAAGTCTAACTGCTATGATCCCCCACGACTGTCTTCTCATTCCTTAAGTAATTGAGGCTTCAGTTCAGCAAAGCATTTAAGCTCAGGCTTCATTTTATGCTGTCAGTAAGTGCTTTGCTGAACAGGGGCTTAAAGTATCAAGCTTGTTGCATCAGATTTATCCCACCTAATTTTAGATGTTTGCAGGGCAAATATCTACACCAGAGCTAGTGACCCCAGGCTCTCCTCATTATTAATGGGGAGAAATAAGCATTTCTGGGGTGCTGTTCATTTGGGGTAGGCCTACTCTACCTTAGAATAAGAAATACTATTCAGTGGAAGTGTTTGCAAGCAGAGCTTAAAATAGCTAGATCAGATGTAAACATCTACAATCCAGGTACCTACATTCATATACCTGAACCACAACAACCTCTGATGACAGATAAGTAGAAAAAACCATACCAATTGGAAGGTGTCAGGCAAATGCAAACTGAATTTTTATAGAGAAATGAAACTGAAAATTATTTTCTCGGTGAGAAAGTTACAGTTTTAATTGTTTTTAAGACAAACAGCAGAAGAAAAAATAGACCATTGTGATTCCCTTGTTTAAGGCATTATTTCTTTCATATTTTCATTGTCAGAAATTGCTCCTCTGCCTCCATCGATTACTGAGGGTTCCTGCTCACCAGCCTAACTTTYAGAAAGCTGCCGCTAGGTAAGATTAATCTCTTCTTGTGTCAGACAGATATTTTTGGAGGAGGAATCCCAAACATTCAAGACATTTCTGCAGAGTTATTTGACTCAGAACTCGTGTTTCTCTGAACGTTGAAGACCGCTGCTCTCCCTGCGTAGGCAACTGGGACGTAAACTTCTGGGAATTACTGCAAATATGGGAAGGCCTGGAATCCCTGTGGGAAATAACTGCAAAACCTTTCATCCTTGTTATCTCTGAGAGCACATATTTTTGTTTGCTTGATTAGCAGTGGGAGAGGATGACCGATTAGCGTGTTGGGCAGTAAAGCATCGCACTGTTTCTCTGTTTGCCCGCCGCAGACTGCCTCTGGGAAGATGCTGGTTCCTGGGCAAACACCGCTGAACAGAAGAGCCGCAGCAGCCCTTGGTGTGCAGTGGCGGGGGGATCACGGAATGTGTGGCAACTGCAAAAACAGCAGCAGCAACTGTAGTTGTTGAAAGTACAACACAGCGGCAAATACACTTTTGTTAAACTTAAGGAGTTGGTGCTTAACGTGGCCTGACGCCTGCAGCAGGAGTCAAGGACAYGCATTCAAGCACTGAACTGAGGCAGTAAGTTAGGACTAAAATCGCTTGACATTTCCTTCTATGAACAGCGGAGACAGACAGCTCCAGGAAACAATTCRTCCTATCCCAAGGAAAAGATATAAAATTTGTGGGTTGAATCACTCTCTGAATRCAGCAGCCTCTTTCTAACTGCAAGAAAGTCACCAAATCCTTAACCGAGGTGGATAGACCAGTCCTTAAATGTTACTAATATAAATTAYGTGCTTCTTAGCACTGGAAAAGTCTTTTTCTCTGCACTTCTATGATATCTACTGAAATGAGGACCATGCTGAGATTGCTGCTTCTATGTGCTATCACAGGGCAGCTGATGACAGAGCTCTGGGCTCTGTGAAACCTGCAGAGGGAAAATTCACATACAGGACCACAACACATCTTTCTCTTTTGACATTTAAAACTTTCCAATTCTAACACACGTTAGAGCTTCTACCACAAGCAGTAGCCTGGGAGCTACATGGGGACCGAATCTGGTAAAGAGTTTATTTTACTTGGGGACAGATTCTGTCTGGGTGTTTTGTGGGACTCGAAGAAGAGGAAATGATTCACTGACAAAGGGGGGAACAGATGTCTTGACTCAGTTTCCTGATCTAACCACTAGACAATTCCTCTAGCAATTCCTTAGTGCATCAAAAGGATGGATTAGTTTCTTAATTCCTTAAACATCATGAAATGGTTTTCCTGGGTTATACATCCAGGCTTACCATACTGCCTATTGAGGGAAGATCTCTAGGTTTTATTCTGCAAGTTTGTACAAAAAATGCCAAAGTAAGTGTATTTGCCCAACAAKCTTGTTGATGCTAATGGAACCAAAGTGCTGAGTCTGCTGCACTGTTTTTCTCATATGTACAGGGCTGGGGGCTTTGGGGTTGATATACTCAAATCTCACTTAGTTCATAAAATTCCAAACATAACAGAACACCTTTTTTATGCCTAATTCTGTAAGATTCTGGATGATGGCTAAGAAACACGAAAGGATTAGGTCTGCATGAAAGCAAATTTAAGACATTGCTGTTCAATTAAATCATCCTGGAGTTTCATTTTCCTTCCAGTAAATATAATTTCTTTGTATCTATGGCCACTATAAATTGTTTCTAGATCATACAAGGATAATTAAAAGAGTACTTTATGAGGCATAGGTGCCAAAAAACTTATAATTCCATTTAAGCTGTCAGCTGTACTTGAAAGTCTTAAACTAAGCTCCACAGCTACCAGATTGTCTCATATATGCAGTTTCTTTTACAAATGATTGCTCCCAAAGAGAAAATACACTATTTATTTTCAAAAACAGTTTGCTTATGTTGACAAATCAGTAGACTCACTCTACAGGATCCTCTTGCAGGAACTTTCAGATTCCTAGCCCAGGCAATGTTTCCCCGTGGCTGCCTTGCAGGCTCATTTTAGTTTTAGGACTGTGCCATCTGCTGTTGGAATTGCAAATTTCCCTGGGTCTGCACAGTCTGCAACAGCCGGCTCCGACAGTCTGGCCGCGCATGACTGTGATTTGTTCCCATGTGAGGGATAGATGTTGTAGGGCGACTCTGTCTGCCATYCCCGTTGGAGGCTTTAACCTTCCCAGGATCGTTTATTCCACTGTTTTGAAGGGCTCTGCTTTGGCACAGACATGTAAAGGCCTGCCTTTATCCCTGTTGCTCAGAAGTAATTTTATCAAAGATGGTAGGACACACATAGGATGCAGGGCCATATTCTGCAATAATAAATTTGAACAGAAAATTGAACCTCCTTTCTGCTCTTCAGTTCMATGAGCAGAGAAGGTGCACAGACAACCAAGGAAAGGGCAATTTCAGCTTCCCAGCATATTTGCTAGCCCTAGGTACCATTGCAATTGCTGTTGAGTAAGGCTGTAGCTCCAGGTGAATTGAGCGGGAAGGGAAGAGGCATGTTGGAGGCTGGCCCCACAAAACAAGGAGCAAAGGGCACCACAGCTTCTCCAGGGAGCATCCCTGAGCAACGTGGGGATGCTGGGTCTCAAAAAGTGGTTTAAAACCAAYATACTTCTTAGGATGTCCTATGGCTTAGTCTGTCAGTGTCTCTGCCTGATCTGCCTGATCCTCATGATGGGCCATCCCTGAGACTCAAGAAATTCACTTGGTCACACAAGTGTTTTCCCAAGGTGAGGAAAATACGGCCCACTGGATTGCATTAGCCCTGCCTGCTTTTGTCTGGAAGCTGTCTTGGTATATGAGTTAGTAACACAGTTATTCCAGCTGCATTTCTAATCGCACAGATGGACTCTCTCAGGTCTCACACAACGGTCCTGTGCTCAGGGCTCCAAAACTTTAATCTGATTTAGGGCTGTTATTTGGGCTCTGCTGGGCAAGAAGTCTGAGACTGCGGGCGATGCTCTGCTTTCAAGATCTGATCTTGCAAAGAGTTATTTCCAGACTCTTGCAATGGCATCTTAACAGCCTGTGATGCCCTGACCCCTCATCTGTGCATTCACAGCGGACCGTGTATTGAAATGCATCACATGCCCCATCCCTAAGGCACATGCAGTACTGTCTGCTGGTGGCTTCACATAGCACAGAGTACCTCTTCGGGCAATCCAGTGCAGACCTCCTCGCTAGTACCAAACAAGCCATTTCTTGATATGAAAACAGCACAGGCACATCACCATAGTACTGCAAATAACCTAATTGGTCCTGTTGGGAGGCAGAGTGAATTAGGGTATATATTGTGCAGAGCTGGTACAGTAGTATGGTAAGGAGTACCAGTGCAGTATCTCAGGGCAGCATTTCACCCTCCTGCATAGACCCCACATTTGTGCATTTGGAGCAAGCTGTGATAGCTTTAACATGGCAATGAATCATGTGGCCGAGACATGTATCTTGGGCTGCATCAAAAGAAGAGTGGCCAGCAGGTCGAGGGAGGTGATTCTCCCCCTCTACTCCACTCTCGTGAGACCCCACCTGGAGTATTGCGTTCAGCTCTGGGGTCCCCAACATAAGAAGGACATGGACCTCCTGGAGCGAGTCCAGAGGAGGGYCACGAAGACAATCTGAGGGCTGGAGCACCTCTACTATGAAGACAGGCTGAGAGAGTTGGGGTTGTTCAGCCTKGAGAAGAGAAGGCTCTGGGGAGACCTTATAGCAGCCTTCCAGTATCTAAAGAGGGCCTACAGAAAAGCTGGAGAGGGACTTTTTACAAGGGCATGTAGTGATAGGACAAGGGGTAATGSCTTTAAACTGAAAGAGGGTAGATTTAGATTAGATATAAGGAAGAAATTCTTCACTRYRAGGGTGGTGRGGCAMTGGAACAGGTTGCCCAGAGAAGTTGTGGATGCCCCATCCCTGGAAGTGTTCAAGGCCAGGCAGGATGGGGCTTTGAGCAACCTGGTCTAGTGGAAGGTGTCCCTGCCCATGGCAGGGGGGGTGGAACTAGATGATCTTTAAGGTCCCTTCCAACCCAGACCATTCTATGATTCTATGATTCTATGAACCGAATGTCTTCCACTGGGAACCGGCATTTTTATTAGGGCTTGGACACAGACAGCACACAGCAGGATTGGACCATCAGGGCATGTTGAATTCCCAGTAAAAAAGTGCTAGCAAAGTTCAAAATGCCATCAGTTTTCTGAAAAATTAGTTCTGGGAATAAACACTCTGCTCAGGTGAGTATTACCTTAGTTGGGGCTTAGATTGGTGCCGTCTCCACCATGTCCAAGTGCCCTCCCCTAAGCGCTAACTCGGCAGTGGTGGTTTGGTCAGCAGTGTGATAAATGAGTCTGAAAATTAGCTGCTCAGAATTGAAATAAAGTACTAGTTTCTGTTCTTGAAGCTTGTTGAMGACTCTCATCGTTTGTAGATCAGCATCTCAGAGGGGCTGCTTGTGCATGAGAACAAGAGGATCGAGAACAAGGAATGAACTCCGACCACTGCCTTATGTTATACTTTAGTTCCCATTGTTTATACGCTAGTGGGATCACAGAGCTATTAAAAACTAGTCTGAACAATAGAGTTATTTATTATTGAAACAGCATTAYACTTTTAACCACAAGTATCTCTTATCTGACAACATGAAAGCAATACCACTTTGGGAAAACTGAAAACGACTGTGCATTTGGGTAGTCAGATTCCTCACAAGGGTAACCCACATCCTCTGCAGAAGAATTTCTGAGCTCAAAGGTCCACCAGGGAGGACTGGTCAGGGAAATCATCCCAAACCTATTTTCAATTTAAAAATTTCAACAAGGGGCATCTTCCTGGCAGTCACTGCAGAACAGGCACGCTGTGCTCCATACCTGTCTATGGCAGCTCAGGAAATCAGGTGGTTGGTATACAGATGGGCTTTCCAGGGSGACAAAGTCATATTTCAAGAGACACGACTGACCTGGAACTTTTTAATCCACTCCTGATTCCTGTTATAATGACATCCGACTGCTTCACATCACTAGCATGTTTATCTACTGACACTATTAGGAAAGGAAATGTCTTACGTTTTAGACACAGAATTATGTTAGCAGTTAGTTAATAGGATTTTGTTACTCAGAGTTGTAGGACCTGGCATCTTTGGCATCTAGACTGTACAATGAGGGGGAGGTATTTGGTGCCTAGGCATCAAACCGAGAAAGGCCAGCACACCACGCAACAAGATGTTTAAACAAGCTGGTTAGAAATACTAAGAGACATATGCCTTAAATCCTGTTCTGCTTCAGGATTTAGGCAGTTTTTAAGGCTTGTTTTTCTCTCCACAGCATGAAGAACTCCCCGATCATAAGCATCATTAATACTCACAGTTGGCACAACACCAGTGCTCCTCCAAGTACCTGGCCCCAAGGCTTTCGGTGTCCATCCTAACATCAACAGCTCCTGCACTGAAATGTCACCCCACTGGCCACGCTAGCCCATGGCTCACGGGAACTTGCCCCAATGCCGCTCACAAGCACAGGAAATTCGTAAGTTACAACTGAGGCTCATAGGGAGAGCAAAATGTGGTGTTGCCTGGAAAACTTGTTGTCCCTTGTAGCCCTTGGGCTGGTAGAGTTTGGGGAACACTGATCTGAGGAGACAAGCAGATGAAGGATGTGAAAGCAAAGCCATTAACTCCTGAGCCGAAATGGCTTGGCCAGAGTTACCCAGCAGAGCCGGGAGGTGAACATGGCCCCCGAGGGGCACGTAAACCAGAAGGTTATGTTTTCTAGTTGAGAAGYAAAATGGAAAATATCAAGAACATAAAAAAACCCCCTTTTGCAGACTGAAAATGTGGCTAATATTGCTGTCCTTCCTCCACTTCATTTAATCATCTTAGAACTTGCTTGTAACAGCAAATGATTCATTTTCAGATAGAAACATGATGAAGTGTCAGCAGAGACCCTTGACATAACGATGGCCAGCATTTTCTTCCAGGACTTGAGCTTTTCCCACAGGACATGCTGTCCACTCCAACCCCTTTTTCTATGGTAGCTGCCTTCCCCCACGCTGCCTGTAACCTGAGGCTAATTAGAGGAGAGCTGTTAAGAGGTTACGTGACGCTGAAGACCCTTCCCAGTTTCCCTGACTTCATGAGGTTTCAGAGTGGGCCTTGGATCAAGGGCAGGACTACAAATGAAACAGGAGGGCTGAAAGCAGGAGGCAGAATTAGCTGTGACTTTTTGACCATGAGGGCTTCAGCGAGAGCAAGCCATGATGGGAAGCGAGCTCCTCCTGGAGAGAGGCCTCAGGGTCCAGCYGTCGCTGCCGATTTCTCTTCAGTGGGTGGACCTGGGCATGGAGCCACTTGCCCCTCTCCTGCCTGCCCCAAGGCCACCACGGCTCTGCCCAGCGGCAGCACGGCTCAGGCAAAAATCTTCTCCTGCCTTGCCGTGGCTTCCCACCATTTCCAGCCTGGATTTCCTCCTCCTGAGACACTTTGCTACCCACATTCCCAAGCTAGGCTTAAAAATAGGACTGCCTCTGATCCAGGCTGGGTAAACAGATTTTAGTTCCCTCTTTTGCATGTGTTGAATTGCATGTTTTGCATGGTATCTAAAGACCACAGTAAGCTGCAGGCAGCACAGTTATTGATAGCTGAGAAAAGCATCTCTGGAGATGCCTTATACAGTGAATTTAAGCTCAATAACCTAAATTTAGGAAAATGTTACATGAAAGGAACCTGGGGTATACGGAACAGCTAAAGAACGTGAGCTTGGCTTAAACATGCACTCCTAGAGGCTTGGAAAATTACAAGATACTCCCTTCTGAAAAACACCTGCCGAACACAGTCCTCCCTTCTGAAATGCTGCATTATTTGGGAAGAAATGTRGAGGAACAAGTAACCCTATGCATGGGAGTCTCCAAAAGCGCTGCTGCAACAAAATGTTCTTGTATGGTGCAGCTGGCAGGGTGGTGCAAGAATGGGATGGTGGGATGGCTTTGAATGCTAAATTATGTCATGTTTTAAGAGAGACGACCCCAGAAATTAAATGTTGCCAGTCTAAGTTACAATATAGTTGCCATAGCAATTATAAAATGGGAAACCATTGCCGTCATTGCTTGCACTGTCACATGCCTTATGGTGAAATCGTGGCTCCTTGGGTTACAGAAGGAGACAAAAAATGTTGGGTTCATGCCAAGAGGCTGCGTTTTTTTGGGCAGGGTGAGCAGAGGAGCAGCAACCCCAGTGAATCCTGCAGGTTGCTCTGACTCTGGCTGGATCCTCAGAGCACAACTCAGGGACGCAAGCCTGGGATCTAGACAAAACAGCAGTTTGAAAAACCTCAGGGCTTAGTCATTAATAGAGATTTCTTCTGCAGAGCCAGATCCAGAAGCTTCTCTGTGATGACTCCAGGCCTTCAACCTGGCTGCCCACAGGACAGAGCCTTCAATAAAACAAACCTTTGTGCTAACACTCGCATCCCAGGCAACTACTGACCATGGAGGAGACTCAGCACTTTGCTGTGACATCTCCTTTGAAGGAACCAGGGTCATGTTTTTCGCCTTACACAGAGTCCAGCAAGCTCCCTGGGCAGACAGGGTTCAGTCATAGGACACTTAGGAACTGGGCACTCGTTTCTGTGGGTCCAGGTGACCACAGCAGTCCGCAATGTCTGAATTTTTGGGCTTGTCTCAACAGCAATGTTGAAGAAGGATGATCTCCTTCAGGTATAAGGAGACCTGGGGTTAAAGGAAGAGAAGACAAAGCAATAAATCATCTACGACCAGGTTATATCTGAGGGGCAGCAGCCCCATAAGTCTCAGGTCTGACTCCCCATGCTGAGATGATTCACCCCAGCATTCCTGGCCGTCCCTCTGGAGCACAAGCTCCGGTGATGGGCCAGCTCTGGGTACTTCACTGTGGTCTTTTACAGCCAGACTCACAATTCCTCTGCCTCCAATGTGAAAACACTGAACACAAACCAGGTCTGAGCAACCAGCTGCATGTATACTGTGGGCAGAAAAAACAGGCATGTACCTACAGAGCACCATGTAAATACAGCCTCTGTAAGCTACTTTTATTCTCAGGAGGTATGCCAGGAATATAAGAAATCAAATGCATTTATAATAATCCTTCATTACAGAAAGTGATACTGCGAGCAGTGCAGAAGCAAATTTTAATCCACTGACCACACCTGCYGTACAGATATGATGGGACAGATCATCAGAAAGCAACACTAATGCATCAGGGTTTTGTCTGTTTATTGACACGGCAATAAACTGTGTGTCATCACATACTGACCAAGGCTACCAGCCTATGCAAAAACCATAAATCTCTTCAGTATCCTCAAAAAGATCTATCTGTAAGTGCTCCAGATTCCCTGTTAATCACAAAAAGATTAAACGTCTCCTTCTTCCCAACRTTGTAATGAGATTAGTCTGAGCTGACAAGATAGGCTAAGTGCTGTAGAAACATTATTTCTCCTTTGCAGAGGAAGGAACCAAGTACAGGGCAGTCAMCTGCTGGCAACCAACAAGTCCTGCTAGTTTGCAGATGTCATTTACCCTAGTAATCCAATAAATATTTTTGCATTGAAATTAGTAAACTGGCTAGGAAGCAGGAAAAACATGAGCAGGCAGCTCCACTGGAGCCCCTAATGCGTTGGTGCAGAAAAGAGAGCTAAAATGATCCCACAATGTATATGCTAGGAACAAGTGAATAGGTTCAAGAGGCTGAATATTATTACCTCTCCATATGACGACGCAGAAGAAGGATGTCAAGGGGATGTGCAAAATAAGAGCCTCCAAAAATAGCATGTGACCAGGTGGAAATGCCTTTTGGTGAGAACTATAAAGAGATTTAATATCTTTTATTTATCAGAAGTGAGTTTAAGAGGTAACGTACTTGTGACACTGAAGCACTTTCTCAGGAAGAATACAGCAGCTACGAGAAGGATATCTCTGTCAGAGGAAGTCACAGAAATCAGTGGTGGGAAACTGAAACTAGGTAACATGAAGCTAACAACAAGATGCAGGTTTTTTCACATGGAGAATGACTAAACATGAGAAGAAACCATGAAGGATGTGGTGGATGCGGTACATTTTTCAGACCATCATGTCTCCAGATCCAAGTGGAAGATCCTCCAGATACAGAGGTTATGTGAGCGTATCTAGGGAAAACTTTGTGGCCTTTGATACCTAGATCGCATGAGAATATGATATTGTCTGAATACTGTAGCGTAAGCCACACTTTCATCAGTGGATAAAATGTATTCATACATTTTTGACACTAAAGCCTCCCTGAGGGTAATGATCGCTTCCCTCCAGTGTGTCAGCTGCATCTCTCTGAATGCTGTTTTTGATAGCAATAAACTGTGTGTCATCACTAATTTACTCTGTGTTCACTGTGTCATGTGCCAGTTTGGAATAAAGCAAGGACAGACACTTGTCTTGATTTTAGGAGACTTCCTTGTAGTCATCATTATCTTGAAAAAATGCACGCGTGCTGCTGATCTCTGATGAAGGGACCTAGAAATTTTTAAAGCAAGAGCTTGAACTGCCTGTCAAAAGAAACAGAAAATTACCAGCTGGTTTCCCAGACAGCTGGATCAGAGACACAGGCTGAACAGCACCGAGAACAAATATGCATGTAAAGAACATAATAACAGTCCTGTATTCTGCTGCTAGACAAATCCATTTTTTTTATTGTATAAAATATTTATAATAGAATGTTGTAGGTTGCACTCAGCTTTTTTGTAGAGGGGAAGGGAATAAATTTTCCTGCCAGATTCCCAGACCTCCACTGCTGATGGGATGCACAGAAAACCTACCAGTGCTGCTTTATATTCATGCAGCTCTGCACAGGCTTTCATCCAGGGGAAGAGCGGGTGCTAAGGGTGCAAGAGTGACCTGGGGCACTTAACAGCTTCTTTCTGAATTGTTTGACAGGGATGCAAACCTCTTCGCCTTCAGGAAAGCCAACTACGCATATTTTTATGTCTACTTCTGCTTTGCTCTCAAGGCCTTTGATTTTATCTTTAAACCAGCAGTGTTTATAGTTCTCAAGGTGATCGTGTTCTGCTAAACAAGTTCCTTTGTCCCATACTGTTGCTGACAAATCTGCTAGTGAAACAATTTTACTATTCACTAACTTCAGTTTTGCCTCCAAGTTTTTCGCTGTACCCTTTGAACTGACATTGTTGCATTAATGCCTGCTATGACTTTGTCTTCCATGCATGTCATTGCTATAGCCTATTAAAAGCAGTTGCAGCCGTGCTTACCACTGGCTTCCTCCTTCCTTTTGAAGCAGTTTTCTTTGACTGGTCTTAATTAACGCATAAGCTGGGAAAGTGCCTTCCTTCCTCCTTTCAAGATGTTTTTGTTTCTTTGTTTTAATTTCACATCTTTGGCTGAATAGATGTTTCCAGTATGTTCTTTATGAAAATCAAAGCGAAATTGAAGCTTGCACAACTTTTTATTGGTGAAAGAAACCCAGGCCATGGTTCTTCTTTGACTGCATTACCATTGCGTGCTTATTTGACTCCATTTCGTCTCCCTATTCAGAAAAGCCAAGTAACATGATTAAAGTCCTCTTCCAACTCAAAGACTTTGACAGCAAACGAAGATGGATCACTTACCAACCGAATGAATCATGTACAGGAAACCAAGGCAAGTGTTAAACATATTTAGTAGGGGAATCATTTAAGAATGGTATGCCGAAGATCTGTAATTAATTAACACCAGTTCCATGTACTGAAATAAGAGATTGAAAAGCTATTAGATAATTAGTAAAAATCTATAACGCTGCATTCCTCAAAGCAGCCACAGATGCTGAAACGAAATGCCGGACTGCTAGGCCAGATATCAACTTGTCAAGGAATTAATCATCTTAGTTAATGGCAAATACCTGGCCACGTGGGCAGCCATGCAAAGAACTGAATAGCCTGAACAGACGGAGCACTCCTCTCTCATTACTGGTTATTGACACGCTTTTGCCAGGGGTGCAGCTAGCACGTGCCTCAGTTTCCTCACCTAAACAAGCTCCGTAGTTCATCAGCTTCACATGTGTCCATGGAAAGTCACCAGTGCACCAGGGCTTCAGATAGGAGAAAAAATGGGAGAAGTTTGTGAATTACACAAATATGTTATGAATGCATCTCCTGCACATCAGCAGATGAACCTCAGGATTTGGTGCAAACGTCCCTTCAAGCCTGGAAATAAGCCGTGGGTTGTGAGATCGTCTCAGCCTGTAAATTAGCTTCATTACAGCAGAGCAAGAGGGTCGCCGCCGGGAGCAGGGCCCCGCGGCAGGAGTCGCTGCCCAGGGAACACATCCTCGCTCTGTGTTTCATTACCCGCCAATGCCTGAAATGGAGACCTGCGCTTTGATCTCGGCCGCATCCGAACATCCTCCCGCCTGCACCAGAAACAGCTCCCGACCAAGGACTCAGAAACTGGCTATTGAAGAGAGAGCTGCCCTGTGTCACTTAAACTGGTGCAAAACCCCATTGTTTTCCATGCAGTTACCCCAAATTCCCGTAGTCTCAGAGAGGGGAGGATGAAGCCTTGTAATTTTATGAGAAGGCTCTGTTCTGAACAACCTGGTAAGCACTGATTGCTTCGAGTAGGGAAGGGACAGCTCGCTCCCTCCCCTTACTCAAGGCTTTCTGAGCAGCTGTTAGAAACAGCTTGTCTTGCCTTGTTTCAGCTACAGTTTTCTGAACTGTGAGGGAAGCTGATTAAAGAGTATTAAATACTGCCAAGAGGTCTTCTCGCTGCCCCTCAAAAGGTGTTTTTGCTGAGGCAGTTTAACAGCTTCCTCTTTACCTCTCTGACTTGTGTGAAATCACTAATTTTTCTATGGCATCTGTTGCCGTTGATTAAACACGAGCAAAGCTAGATATTCAGCGTCAGGGTAGGGTACTGCTCTTAGCTTCCATGGGTGAATCCTTAAGTCTACTGCTAATACATCAGGTCACGATCTTGTAACTTCTGTGAAATGCTATTAAATGATTTTGTTCCCTAATTTTTTCAGAAAATTTCTTTTTTTCCATGATTTAATAGAAAATAGAAAATTGAAATAAAAGTTTACGCTTTGCTTTTAGCGTGAAAACTCTGCTTTGCTGTTATCATCAAAATTGGTCAAAAAAAGACTTTTGCTTTTTTTTTTCCCAGTTGCGATCTGGTTTTGTCAAAATCAAACTGTTTTCATGAAACATTTAAACATTAATAAGACTGGATTTTTCCCCAGAAAAACTCCCAAAGCCTACCTTCATCATTTCAGCACCTCAAATGACTAACTCTGCATGCAGAGGCAGACAGGTTCAAATATGGCCCATCAGGCATTAGCGACCGCACTATTTTGTCAGTGTACGTTAGCTGCATTTTGATCTGCAACAAATAGATGGTTGATTATTGGACTTTCTTTCTGAGTCTGAACAGAGAACAACTCCCCATCAGATGTTTGCAATTAGTTTATGTCACCCATAAATAGAAAAATATCTTCTCAGGCTTGCAATAAAATTTCAGGCTTTCCATATAACATGACATCATGATAATTTGTGCTATTTTCACAGACCAATACTGTAAGTGATATGCTGTTAAATAAGCCTGTATTGATACTAGAAAAAGGTCTAATATGGTGATGCTTATCTTTGAAAATAAATGCCATTACAGACCAGCCACAGTAATTGCCTTTATTTTGTGGAGGAAAAAAAAGAAGTAGAAAGGAATGGTGCAAAGCAGTAATCTCCTAGTCAATTAAGCAATGCTGAGCCCTGAAATGCCTTTCAGCTTATGTTTCCCTGGGAAGAAGAAAAGCAAACTAATTCAGAGCTGAAAGTAGTGATATTTATTTATGAACCAAGGTATAGATTGTATGCTTTTTAACAGCCCAGACCTGGAGAGATGTATCTTCATTTTTTGAACAGAGARATCCAGGCAGGGAAAAATAAAAGACAAATATCAAATTAAAATGTCATTAAACTAACCATATAACTGCCATCTTTTAACTTCAGGGGAAGCCCCCCTGTCTCTGACATTTGCACATGACCACTCAGTTACCAGCTTAGGGCTCCAGGTAGGTACGAGATAGGCATATTCTCATAAGAAATCAGTATCAGGGCTAGGAACAGAAACACTGAAATTTCTGAGGTTTCAGACCACAAGATTAGTCATTGCCGAACAACGGACATTAGAAGATAACCAGGACGAGACAGGCAGACAGAAGACATAATTTGTGGGATCCACGTTTAAACGGAAGCTTCCCATCCCAACAACAGCATTCGAAGTACCACCATACCCCTGTGGCCCTCTCCTGTGTACTAAGCATTTCTCCCTCCCTCCCAAAACCTTCTTCTCCCCATAAAGCCATTCCGCACATCCTTTTATTGACAATCTTCCTGTATTTTGTCTGGAAATTTCCAGAGTGCTATGACACCTTACTGTGCTTTCAAAACCTAGACCTGTTCAGGATGAATTGGAATTAGGTCCAGGACATGGGAATAATAAATCTTGTCCCTGAAGAGTTGATAATCCAGTGGAAGGATGGATAATGAGCATTCCCCATTGCTGTCTCTTGCACGGGTATGTGTTTGGGTTTGAGCTTCAGTGCTTGGATCTGCACTCAGGAGAGAGCATTCCCCAGTGGGTGTGAAATAAAGCCAAGACAGACAAACCCATTCCCTTACCAACCCCTTCTCTGCGCTGGGTTTACTACAAACATGACTTTTTATGCTGTTCTACTTAAATAAGCTCTACTTACTGTCTTCTTTGTAGTAATGCTCCCTAGCCCTGGTGAGCCCCACAGAGTTTGTGCCAGGCGCGAGACACAGCCATGCTGAGAGACACTTCTGAATTAGGGGCTCGTTCCTTCCCTTCATTGCTCTTCACTGCTTATTTCTCAGAGGTTGTCCCTCTAGACTGGCCAAGATAAAATACAACTTGTCACCTTAAAAGAAGCTCTAAGACACTGAAAAAAGACTTTCTGAGAGCAACACCTGCACTTACACATCAGGTGGGTGGAGAAATTTTCCACCTAGCAAAGCGAAGAGGTTTGTGGTTTGAGGCACTCTGCTTAGCATTCTGCTAGCTGTAATAAACTGTWATTTCTCTGAGGATCAGCACTAGATGAGAACGCATCACGCGCTGCATTACGCAGGCAATTCTTGTAATCATCACAGGGATGTTGCTCGATAATGACATATTTGTAACAGTGCCTGAGAACAGACATACATTCCTAAAAACTCTTCTGTCTAGACTGTAGAATTTTGCAAAAATGCATTACTTGAGAACATCCCTGTGTATCCTGATCCTCGACCAAACATCTGCTCGCAAATTAACGCTGATGCCCGCAGCTCTGCTGCTTTGAACCGCATCGCATTCCCGTTTAATTTACCACTTGCGTTCTTCCATAGAAAAGATTAATTCAGCGCATTAACTCCTTCCTCCACCCACGGAATAGCCCCCCAGGCGGCGATCGGCAGCGCCCGGGGTCCCACGCCCCCCCACCCCCCCCCCACACCCCCGCCCAAACCCCCCGCCACGCGGCCCCCCCAAGCCGGGGCCGTGCCCCCCCCCCCCGCCCCCCCCCCCCCCGCCGCGACCAGCCGGTCCCCCCGCCCGGCACGGCTCCGCCGCCGCGCTGGTGCCCGCTCCTGCCTGCGGCAGCGAGCGCGGCTCCGGCACCAACTTTCCGTGCGCGGCGGAGCGGAGCCGAGCGGAGCGGAGCGGAGCGGAGCGGAGCATCTCCGCCTCCCCGGGGGGAGCGGCGGCG
>JAYKAV010000145.1:96304-106930 GCA_035582835.1 Phoebastria nigripes
GCCGGGGAGGCGCAGGAGGAGGAGGAGGAGGAGGAAGAGGAGGAGGAGGAGGAGGATGGCCCCGCGGGAGCCGGCGGCCGGGCGGCCGGGGCGCTGCCGGCGCGGCAGCCGGAGGAACAAAGGCGCACGGCGCAGGTAAGGGCGGCGGGGGGGTTCGCTCCCTGCCCGCCCCCGGCACGGGGTCTCCCCGGGACGAGCATCCTTCCCCCTCTCCTCCCCAGCATCTTTTCCTTCTGCCTGTCTTGCGCTCTGCAGCCCCGCCGGGCAGCCCGGGGTGCAATCCCCTGCTCCCATCCCGCACGCCCGGGCAGCCTGTCCTGCCTAGAGCTGCTGCGTCCCAAACCTCTCTTTGGGTGCTTCAGGGGTTAGGGGGCTCAGCGTTCCTCTCTGAGCCCTGTGGTGACATCAAGCCCCTCTTCAAGCTTACAGTGCAAGGCAGCAGGTTGCTAGAGCTCCTGGCCTGGGATTGCTGGTGTTGGCCTTTCTTCCGCCACTTTGTCCAACACCGTAACTCCATATGGGCTTCATCCTGTTTTCAGGGAATTATGAGAACTCCAGTTAACRTCCATCATACTAAGAAGGAGGACCCAAGTATAATCTCTCTGCTGTGGTGTTAATACAATGTGCTAATAATGTATATTTACTCTGAATCAAAGCTTCATTATTATTACATTAATATGTGATAGTAGCTGTGAGCTGATGACCATGGCCACCTTGTTGAATATATGTTGTGAGTTTGATAGGATGCACTGCGATGAAGTTTCTGTTATGACATTGTCATGGTTGTGTCGCTTTGACTTGCTGTAAGCTGTCTATAGCAGAAAATCCCAGTATAAATTACAGAAAACAATTTCACCAAAGTATTGCACTATGGAAAGCAAAGCTCTCAGGAGAACATACTGAACATAAGTAAGTATGTATTTAAAATTAATACATCAAGCATGTCTGAACATTTTTATCTGTCACTAGTATCTCCTAGGTCTTAATTCTGAGAAAGACAAAACTGAAATGAATCTGCAGAGGTTTTTTTAGGTGGGCCATGAAATAAGTGGGTTTTTTTCTTCATGAATACAAATGTGTCAGGCTTTCCATCATAACACTAGTTTTCAGGGTTTTACTACTTTGTCATGGAAGTTTTAACTTTTAGTTGTGTTATTAGTTAATATTTTAATAGGCTATTCCATTTTAGGGTATTTTGTCTTTCATCAGTGAGAACAGAATCTTGGCCCGACAGCGTAAGTATCCCTGAATTAGTAAAGAACAATTAACTCAAAAAGCAATCCTAACAGAACTGCTTGTGTCAAGGGATGAAGAGGCATTTCAGTAACAATTTTCTTATAGCTTTATAATCATCGATAYTTGACTTGGCTGCAGAACGAATTAAAATTTTGCAGAGCCACCAATGATTGGAGGCAGTGTGGGACCGAAAGGGGTGGACACCCACCTTGTTGTCAGAGACAGGCCTGGTGCTGTTAACAGCGGTGGGGTTATTCGTTCAAGCTGAAGACATTGATTCAAATAGATATTTTCTGGTCAGAGATGCTGTACCTCACAGGCCTGAATAACAGAAACCAAAGAAGAGGAGGAAGAGATAAACTGAAGGGATAAATTTGTTTACAGTCATCTGCAGTTTCTATCATTAATCTCATCTTTTGCTGCACTGAGCCAATTCCTACTCTTTAGGGGCCGGACTCTAGCAGTCGCATCTACAGGGAGTAGCATCATCTTCTATGTGAGACCCACTGATTATTCTGTAAGTGCAGAGGAGGCAAAATATGATCCTAAGGAGGTGGATGATGAGAAGAGGATGATCAAGAAAAATAACTTAAAAGATCCTAAGGAAAGATAACCCAGGGAAAACATCTTACATGCTGAAATGAAAAAATCAGGCTTGTCCTCCCATGACAGTACTCTGCCCTTTCTCTTCTCTATTTGTCTCTTTTGTTTTCTTTTCCCTACCCCCCTTCTCCACTGCTCCTTGTCATTTCCCATCATGTTATCTCTGTCTTTGGAACATCATATCCTTGAGGCAAAAACTTTATCTCCTTACGTAAGTGTAAAACGCTGCATGCTGCTTTGGCACTTAGCTGATGCRAGGATGCCAGAACAGCGGAACACCTTTAATATGCTGAAATTTRCATATGAAAATCTCTACCAAGGCAGCATCAGAGATATTATTAATAACAAAGTCTTCCATCCACAGACATGGCCAATGCCATAAGCTGGGGTGCACAGGTATTACAGGATGGGAGCCCCTCTCTGCCGCCTGCTGAGGTATGAAGCCAAGAGACGAATCGCCTCCAGTGCTCAGGTGTGTTGATACATCCCAGCAGCCAAACATCTGCATATCCTGGAGTGGTGGATAAGTCAAGATCTTAATTAAAAGAAACTAGGCGGTTAATTACTTTTTCAGTTTGGGAATGCATGTTTGCCAGTGATTCCCAGCCGCTGCCCCATGGGTGGGCTGTGAGACTGCCTTCCCGGGGAATCTGCTCTTACAGGGCTGCAGTTCCTCTGATGTAGGACTGATCGCCTTTCCTCTGCGTGCCCCTATCCCCCCTAGCAATAGGCAGCCAGCACCTGCCCAGGCTGCCTTCGCTGGAGGGTGCAGCGTACCCTCAGCTCTCTGCGGGGCTCCTTCCCAGCCTGCAGCTCCCYGCCACAGCCCAGCCCTCCCAGCCACCCCCATCCAAATCCTTCCCAGGTCGGAGTCACTCAAATGCAGCAATGCACGACTATGTTAGTCTCTCCCAGTGCCAGTGCTGCTGGCAGGCAGCTTTCAAGCCTTTCATCTCACTACTTGTTAACTTTGGGTATAGCAGAGTGACAGGACGGAGCGATTACTAGTCTCGGAGCAGGCCGTGCACTGTAAGACCCAGTCTGAATTGCTTTCACGGCCCACGTGAAGTAAGTCTATTGAACAAACTTTGTTCAAATGAATGCTTGGCCTCAATCGTACAAGCACATTTTGAATGTGATCTCTTTATGCATCACACATAACAAGTTACATTCTGGCTGTTGTCACACACAAAAAAATCTTTAGAAATGATGCTGGAGGGTGTTTAGTCTTTTTCAGGATAGCCTTTTCCCTAATAAAGAGTCTTTTAGGAAATTGCTAACAAGGCTTGCTGGAAGCCAACTGATCTGAACAAGACTGCTGTTGAGTTTTGGGGTTTGTGTTTATTCAAAGTTTTTGGGTTGTTCTGCAAACTGGCCAGCTCAAAAGAAGAGCTTTTTGCACAAATGCAGTGATACCATCTTCCTTAGGCAACTTATAAAAATGCGTGTTATCTGATACATCCCAAAAGAAAGCTTTCTGTTTTTCAGAAGTGTCTTTATAAACTGGAGATACTTTTTGCCTCTTGCAGGGATGGCTTAAGAGCACCAGAACTAAAGATCAATCCCCTCAGCTGCAGAGGTATGCAGATAGACCTTTTCTCCTACCTTTTCAGGTCATATGGTACTCTTCATGCCAATGCAACACAGTTGCACAATTATTTTCATACAGCTGTCTTGGATGAGAATTGATTTCATAAGTATGCTGGAAGGTGTTGGAGTTTGGTAATTGCCTCTTTAAAATGGAGCCTTGATCTCTTGTTGTAATGCTGCTCTAATTAATTAGAATAGCAAATCCCAGGAAACTGATTTCTTCATCCTTCCTTGCAACGGTGGTTTTAATCCACTCATGCTTCTGTCTTTCCCCAGACGTCTCGTCAGATGAGCAGCTCGTAAGAGCAGCTGAGCTGAGGCAGGTACCTGTCAGCTCCCCATATTTATGGCTGCTGTATATGGCCTCTCGTGTATGCTGGGAAGGCTGGCTGGCGGGAGCATATGTAATATAGGCAGCAGCATCTTAGGGCTGCTTCTCTAATTTTTCTCTTGGAATTGCCTTCAGATATGAATGGCAACAACTGCAGTTCTGGCTCCTGCTACTTGTCATCAGCCTGTATTTGTTACTTGTTAGTGCTCAAGGGGTTCCTACGGGCAACTTCATCCCTGGGAAYATGTGCAGAGGAACAGGTTTTCTGTGCTGATGGCCCAGATCCTTTTCCCCGAGGTTCTTGGAGCATCCATTTGATGGGAGCACCACCTCTTTCCTCTGCCAGGCACCTTAAACGAAAGGAAAAATTTCACGTATTCCCAGTGCGTATTTCCCATATAATTCTGTCTAATGATTGTGTGTGTTTCCCATGTAATTTTCCCTTCCAACAGACTCTTCTTTCCTACCGGGAACACAATTGTCTGAAGTGATTTTGTCAGGGAAAACTTTGTATTAATGCATACCAATAATAGCTATTAATAATAAGGTGATTAATATTTACAATATTGATCACAAACCAAGATCCTGCTCTTTTTTCCCTCTCCTTTGCAGGTACGTGTGTGTAGTCTTGTGAGCGGGCATGGCCCAAGGAAGTTCCTTTATGTTCTTCTGCCATGCATGAAAAGCCTCTCAGTTTCCTTTGCTAACAAACACAATATGTTTTTGCGGCTTCCCGTTGTCACCTTAGTGGAAACTGCCATTGTGTTACCCTTTCTCTAGCTATTAGGACTGAATTTTCTTTGAAGCTGGTGCCTTCCTGTCTCTCTCTGGTGGACTCTTGCTCTACCTAAACCCCATCCWTTCTCCTCTGACAAATGCAGGCTTGTCCTTTCCCATTCACCTGGTTCCCACTGGTTTGGGAAATAAGTCTCCCAGGCTGAAGTCCATCATTGGCACAGGACCATGTGGCAAAGCCAGACTGGCCAGGATGTCTGCTTCCATTTATGAAAATCTGATTCAGAATTAATGAAACTCAGTGTGCTGCTTTATTTCCCAGCGCATTTGTCATGCAGATTGCTCATTGTCTGCTGATGGAGCAATACAAGCTGTTGGCTGGCCGCAGCAGCGCTCTGGTTTGCTTACCCAGCTGTGGCTGAGCCTGTGCTCAGGAGAGAAGAACCCATCTTCAGAGAGCAAACAGTGGACTGCAGAGCAAACAGCGGACTGCAAGCGGTATTGCAAACATCCGACTCATAGTGCGTAGCATAGGGAGCAAAGACCAGATCTTCCAGAGGATGCTGAGAGAAATGAAGACTTTCTGCTCAGTTTTCAGCTTGTTGAAGGTCTACTGAGAAAGCTGAAGAGTGCAGCGATATCTTGTTCAGTAGTAACACAGCATGTTTCAGGGAGGTTCTTCAGTGCCCTGGTTAGAAAGTCCTTTTCTTTTTGTTCTTTTCTTTTTTTTTCTTTTTTTTTTTTTTTTTNTTTTTTTTTTTTTTTTTTTTTTTTTTTAAATTTTCTTTTATTTTTTAATTTAGTGCATGTTGGTGTTGCTTTTGCTGTACCAGTGTAGCCTTTTGGCCTAAGTCCACCACATTTATCTCGTGGTGTAACACAAGGTGAAAAAAAATTCAGTTTTTGCACTGGAAATGAGCACTAGGAAACAATTTAATTGAAGTATTTCTTAAATCTGGAAATGGTTTTGTGTTCACAGACCCCCTGCCAGAATGGGGCAGTTTTTGCTTCCTTTCATTTCCAGTGTCCAACCCACTTAATTGGAGTTTTCTGAAATTGGTAGCCGAAAACAATTTTCTGAATCTTTATTCATGTTCTTAAATGAATTCCCTGATTTCCAATGTGTGAAGCATATAATAGCTTCCCTTGGCTTTCATACGCTGAGTTTATTTTGTCCTAGTATCCCTCTACTGGGGAAACCTTTGCATGCCTTCTTAAGGAAGGCAATTTTAAGCACCTTCCCCAAGTGGGACAAAGGGCCATTAGGGAACCTGAAGCTAATGTTCACATAATTTTTAATTAATCTTGTAACCAGTTGGTGGCACTGAGATTTGAAAGCACACTTCCTGACCTGATAGACACTTACAAAGGTGTTTGGTTTTGTAAAAATGACTAGTCTAATGAAACCATTGAAATGCATAAAGGTAAGTATCTAGAGGTACAGTTTTATGGTTTCGAATACACGGTTTATATATTAATGATTAAACCCAGTGTTTTTTAACATTTGAAGACCTATCACTTTGCCTTCTTTCTTTGCGACTTCATGTAGAACTATATTAACAGCGTAAAATAAATTAAACGCTAGCTCGAGAGAATAAAGGTTTCAGAGCAATCATCAGAAATATAACCTCAGGTTACATGAAAAGGAAAAAAAGGCAGGGGGTGGGGGGGAAATCCTGTTCTACTGGGTCACGAACCAAATGGCCATGAACTAAAAATAATCTTTCTATTGTTCCACAGAATGTGAGTAGAAATTAATATGCTAAGTCTGATTCCACTAAAAGTCCRGATTCTATTTCTCTACATATATTTAATGTATTTGGAATCGCACTGATGACTTTATACAGTCACTTAATGCGGTGGGTTTAGATGTGTTCTCCCTGTACAAAACTACATTTTTCATTAAGAAAAAAATTACCCTGACAAAATTCATTTCTCTTTAATGTGTCCATTAGGTTAAGTGCAATAAAATCATGAAAATTCCTTTTTCCTTTTCCGAATGGCCAAACAGCATGATAAAGAGGCATGACTAATCCCGTATCCTAAAGGCTTCGAAAGGGAAGAATAGGGTAGGGTGGGGTTCCTCAGCCACACAGCCAGCTTACTGCCTGAAAAGGGGCTGGATAAAGGCAGGATTTAATACAAAAGGTCAGGCTAGAATAATACCTTTCCACTGAAAGGAAGTTGAACTCCGTAAAAATACTTGGTGATGAAAGGAAGGGAGCTGCTGCTATTACTGAAGGATGGCAGAGAAGCAACAGATACTTCAGGTTTGAAAGAAGAGCATCACTGGAGCGGTGGGCTATTTGGTGATCATCAGTCAGTGGTCAGGTTTGGTATTTTTCTTGCATTCAGCTGCTCATTAGGAAGGATGCAGCACGGTTCAGGAGTGCCAGACGGGTATTTAGGCTGAATAGCCGGTCAGTCAGCATGAAGACCCCTGGGATATAGTAAATGACTGTCAACAGTATATTTTTAACCTCTTAGTGAGTGATGGGGAGAGAGAGGGATGTTTACCTAGCAGATGAAATATCATTTAAGTAGGAAATGTGCTCATCTGGTAAAAGTATACAGCAGTCAGACTGGCAAAGCATTAAAACAAAGCGCTGGAATTTTTTCCAGCTTCTTGCTTGCTGTCATTTATATGGAGAGAAGGTCCAGGAACGTGATCCTGTCCCAGCTGAGACAAGTCTGTCAGAGCCAATATAGTTTGCATCTTCCCTAATTCTCTGTTGCACTCAACATTTTCCCTCTGGAGTTTTCCCTGCCTCTGTAGGGGCTCTGTACAGCCTCGGGCTGTGCTCGCTTATGGCAGCCTGGGGGAGGAAGACAGTTGCATGTCCTTAATCTTGACACCTCCTTGTCTCTCTGCGTGTAGTCCCTCATGCTTGCAGAAGCATCTTGATGTAAAGAGAGGCTAATAGGAGGTAGGATGTCTCTTATCTTCTGTGTGTGTCTGAAAGAAGGCAAAAAAGCATCCTCCTCCTTGCTTCATAAGCCAGTGCTGCCGTTTCTGTTGCTGATGGTGGCAGTCTTGCTGAAAGTGGCTTAATTTGGGAGGTTCATTTGCAAAGCCTTGAGAAAACGTTGAAGATCTCATTATGAGAACTGGGAAATCACGAGGCTTTGTTGAGATTGGAAAGGAATATTGCACTTACACGTTGTGTGGCTTCCCCCAGTTATCCCTTTGTGTATTCATGCTATAAAATTCAGTTTTCCTGAAGTCCTGTGTCATGTGGTGGAAAACCACCACCACCACCACCCCCCCAACATTTTATATTGCATAGGAATTGTTGTTCACTAAGACATGATCTATTTGTATTTTCACACATTTAATTGGACAAAAGCATATGCTGAGAAAGAAAGAATCCTGTAAGCTCAAGATCTTCCCTAAGTGGTTCAAATTTTCACCAAATTCCCCTGATTTTGTATTTTATGTCTCCCATCCTATGTGAGAGGCTGCTTCCCTCCCTGCTGCAGGCACAGTGGGATTTTTCCCTTGAGCAGAACAGGATATGGAAAATGGTCTGTTTTGTGTTGGCATTTATGGAGTGCCTCTAGTAAGTGAACCTGAGAGTCGCAGAAGAGAGATGACCGACTGTGGGAAAAACCAAAGATGGCCTTGCTAACTATTACAAAACGTTGCTAGGTTTTAAGACAGAATTCATTATTTTGCTAGTGAATGTTCAGAAGAATATAATAGTAAACATACCAAATGACAGCTAAGGGAGACGAAAGAGATGTGGACCATTTGGTTTAAGCTTATAATTTGAAGCTGGTGAATTACTGATGTAATTAGGCAGATATTTTGGCTCCTGTTACTGTGATATTTTACTGGAAGACCCAGAATCAGTGTTGTCTGTGTGTTCAGAGATTGGTATGTTGCAAAGTCTGCAATTTTGGGGCTCCTCCTCTGAATAACGGTGGGGGGTCGGTTGAACACCAGCCTGCTGGGTCCATGCTACACCCTTGTACACCACGAGTTTGTAACTGGTCTGGGTTTCCAAGCAAGCACCTCCAAAGGCAAAGCATCTGCCAGTGTGCAGGTGCCTGGCGTGCTGTCTTTAACATGCATGTCAAAACACACCTTTCTGAGACTTGTGAAAAATAGCTCTAAAATGTCTTCAAAATACCAAAGAACTAAGCATTAACAGGCTGAAGGACTGCAACTCTGCTGGGTTTGCTGGGGACAGGCATGGGCAATCACCCACAGGATTTTATTTGCTGGTAGCTAATCATTGCAAACGTCAGCAGAGATTGTTTTGGTGTCTAAGAAATAACTCTGTTTCATCTCTTGGAAGAAGCTGCTTCAACTCCTGACGACGTTTCGGAGTGCTGTTGGGATAACACACAAAAACTTGTTGCTCTGTGGAAAGGAGTTTCCGTATGTCCCCGTGAGTCCGTGTGAGAGCTGTAATCTCGCCCGTCGCAAGGTGGCTCTGAGTCTTTGCCTCTCACATCTGGGGTGGTGTCCCCATCGCCTAAAGGAATGTGGCCACCCAGTGAGCCTTTTTTTTAAACAAAAAACAGGTTTTAGCTTTCCTGATTTACCGTACAGTGTTCTGCGGAGCGTGCTGATTTCTATCTCTCTTTTTCATTAATTGTATGTGTTATTCTTCACCCTGCTAACGGCATCTGTGACGGTGCAGAGCGGGTACCGCTCCTCTGCAGCTGAATCAGAGCAGGTTTCATCTTCCAGCATGCGTGTGGTTAAACCCTGCCGCAGGGTCTCGGGGACAGAGATGACTTGTGAGGGTGGGGAGGAGGAATGGACGGTGGAAAGCATCAGCAGTCTTCCATTCCCCAAGAGGACTGCGGACACCTGAATCCCCTTCATCACCAGCTTGTGAGAGGGTGCCCGCTGTCTCCTGATGCTCTGGGCTGCAGCCAGGGGTTTTGCTCCCTGCAGGGCTGCCTTCACCTGCCAGGCATCGGGGCTCCCTGTCACCCCTTGCCCCAGGCAGAGGTGGAGGATGGATCAGGGACTACAGTGACAGCCTGGGTCAGGCACCCTGCTGTGAGCTTTGGGTTCAGCTCGGCAGCCCAACAGGTCTGATGGGACTAAAGGAAACCTGGGCAGCATTGAACGGGGGTTGCATTGCACAAGGAGGGCAATCCGGGCAAGGGAGAGGAGTGCCATACATTCAGCAACATGTTCCTGTGYGTGTCAGGGGGAAACAGAGGCACCTGTAGAAGGGGGGTCTGCCTTCTCTTGGATGCTGCTGCCTCTGTGTAGCATGCAGTAGCCCTTGCTGGCACAGCCCTTGCTGTTTCAGCTGCAGATTTACACCCTCCCACCCCTGTAGCTGGAGGTTGGCCATTGCCAGTGAATTCTGAGACAGCCGAGACATTAATCAAACTGTAGGTTGAAAAGTCCTTAAACTTTCATGGTTTACTTTACAGGATCTAGGTAGGA
Source organism: Phoebastria nigripes (assembly GCA_035582835.1). NCBI lineage: Eukaryota > Metazoa > Chordata > Aves > Procellariiformes > Diomedeidae > Phoebastria > Phoebastria nigripes. The sequence goes on from JAYKAV010000145.1 coordinate 106,216, forward strand.
TGAAAGCTATTCTTCTAGTTGGTCAGATAGACTTGAGGGGGAACATAAGGTCCACCCCAACCAGTAAACAAGAATTAAAATAAGCCTTCTCCTGTCTATGCTGCTTTTTTAAGACAGGCTTACTCTATTTGAAAAACAACTTTGATCCTAGAAAATCTTAGGATAAACCACAAATATGTCTGCTTTGGAATAAATCTGTGTGGAGTTTCTGGATTTACATTCATAAAGGCTTAGCTAACACTAATTAATTTGGAATAAATTAACTCAGATTGGAACAAGGCCATAAATTCTAGCCCAGATTTGTACTGGGGGTTATTTAGCTGTGTCTTTCAGCCTATCATATGTATTATAGGAAGGTATTGAAATAATTGTATTCATATGTATATTTACACATACACACACATGCACATATATATTCCATAATGCATTTTTTATTGTCCATCTTCTAGGTTCCAGTGAATGGCCAGCTTMTAACATCAGTCAACATCAGAGAGAAAAAGCTCCTCAAGGTACCAGCAAGAGTTTTAGAGTTTATATATTGTCTTTCAAGARACACTTGTTTTAAGAATGTTCCCTATTTGGTAGTCCTTTTTAAAGATAATTTGTTATTCCTGTTGTGGGAGCACTTAAAAGATGACTTCGACACTGTCTCCCACAGCGTTCTCCTAGAGAAGCTGGCGGCTCATGGCCTAGACAGGTGTACTCTGCGCTGGGT